>JANTPZ010091225.1:0-16601 GCA_025593235.1 Vachellia pachyceras | reverse complement strand
ACACACCACCTATTTATACTCTTCCACCTCCTTAACGAACGGTGGAGATCGATTTGATCCTACGGCTTATATTTTACATCTAGAAACTTCTATACAAACCTAGAAATATCTTACACGTTCTATATCTTTCTACACTATTCTGGAATATACTCTAAGCTTCTAGAACTCTCCATAAGTTTCCACATCCTTCCAGAAGCTTCCACAACATTCCAGAGCCTTCCAAGGTCTTCCACAATATTCCAAAACTTTCTAGAGGCTTCCATAACATTCCAAAATCTTTCGGAGTCTTCTACGACCTTCTAGAACCTTCTAGAGCTTTCCATAATATTCTGGAATATTCCAGAATATTCCGAAGAGAGAGTTGTTGATTATTTAATATCATCTTCCTCTTTCTTCTTCCTTCCACTGCCGGGGGGAAGCGTGTGCTCGTTGTGCTGCGAATCAGCTTCGTGAATGGCAGATCGCAGACAGTGTAACGATGTCGTTTCATTACTTGGAGAAAAACAGAAATCCTCCAATATAAGAATATATGTTTATAAAAAAATTATTGAGTAAACTAGCATAGTAGCACTATAACTATTATTGTATTTTGTCTTAGTTACGTATAATTGTTTGGGTAAATTTCAATAAAACAATAATTGTTAAAGAAAAAGAACCGGGGTCACCTACAATAAAGAGAATAATATAAAATATAATGAAGTGTGTGTTTGTGAAAAAAAGAGTTTACGAATGCTAAAAAAAATTTACGAAATCCAAGAATAATTTACGGATTTCAAGATCCTGTTTACGAATTTTAAAATACTTTTACGTATTTCAATATTCTTTTTGTCATGATTTACATACACCGTTGGAAAAAATTGTTCGGACATGCAAAATTTAACGTAAGACAAATAGTAAAAGTTGTATTGATGAACTGGCTGTAATACAACGTGGGTTTAAAGCAACGTAGGCCGATAGATTGGGTTTCAAGTTGGTCTGGATCAAAGTATTTTCCCTTTATTTTGAAAACATGTACTGAACCCAAATTGTCAAGTATGGATATCAAAAAAAATATTTTTTTTAAATATTTGCTAATCACTAATTTATCCTTCATATTCCTGTACATCACCGCCCCACCCCTCTATCTTATTTTATAACCCCTTCTCCTTTATAAAGAATAATGAAATATTTATGATTTTTCCAGGAAAAAAACGTCATAAACCTATTTTCTAAAAATATTTCTCTCTTTTCAATGAGGTAATTAATGTTGATAAAAACAAGTTAAAGCAATACAATGAATGATGAAATGTGTAATGACGTTTCAAAATATTAACACTAACTAATTCCATCTTATTAAATATGTAATTCAATTAAAATGATGGTATCTTATTAAATATGTAATTCAATTAAAATGATGTTGTGAAAAAGAACAAAAGTAGTATGGACAGTGTAGCTCAGACTTCGTACAAGCAAAATTGGAATCTCTGAATTGAGGTTCCACCTTATTAAATTATTTCTCGTGTTCCAGGCTTTGATCATGCAACAATAAAGAGTAGAAGATACAGTAGGTAAAAATTGTGTAACTGTTCTTTAAGATTCTCCATGTCCCTCTCCATTACAAAACAATAACTGAAGTGATCATCTTTTTCATTGAGCAGGCAACAATGGCGCTTACTGCTCAAATATCAGAACCGACACTCCTGCTTCCCCTTCCCCTTCCCAAAGGCTGATCCACAGTAACACACTCCTCTGAGTCCGACAGGGACAACACTTGACTTGAGACTTAACAAAGACAACGATTGACAGCTTTTTCCTTAACTTCACAAAAATCAAACACAACAGTCCAAATTTTAATCCCTTTTTCATCATTCCCTTTGCGCACAAGCATGAACCATCTGAATACTGCATATGACACTTTTTTCAAGACTTCACTCCGTTTGTAAACTAATAGTGGAATGTGGATAATTCAAAGCTCAACGACATCTGCAAATCAAGATTAGGACTTTAGGTTAGGAGGGCCTATTATATATTAAAGCTGTGTGTTTTTAGTCAGGGCCTTACTTTTTAGTGTGCTCCATATAGTAGACAATTGTCTTTATATGCAGACGATGCCTGACAAGAAAAGTGACTTGTGAATACAAGTTAATGAGATAAAGATTCAGGATCATCCAAAGATGGATTTGAGTCAAGCATTTTATAAAAAAACTAATTTCTGAAGATTACAACAAAAAGGAAAGGATGCAGATGACAAAAATAGTAATTGAAGTGAACAGCATGACTTCTAGATCCAGCCATAATGATGATGATAAGCTTGAGCTTATGCTGCTAACATACTGAGTTGGCTTCATCTCTGCAGGGTCCTCTGGAGGACCATCAGCCAAAGATTTGCCATTTCTGGGTTTTGATCTCAAACAAGCAGGGATTGCGAAGTATGATGAGAAGTTCTCCTTGTTCGGCAGATGGCTCGTGCATAGCTCACCGTTCCCTCTTATATCCAACCTTTCACCAAGCTTCTCAATGAAATAATCAGGAAGTTCTATGACTCCACTCAGCTTGTTGTGGCTCAAATTAAGCTGATCCAAGTTTAAGAGTGACCCTAAATTTGAAGGAACCGGTCCACTGAGACTGTTGTTATCTAAGGAGAGAGCAGCCAGGTTCTTCAAGGTAGAAAAACAATTGGGTATGGGGCCAAACAAACCACACCCTGAGAAACTCACTGATTTGAGCCTTTTAAGGTTGCATATGAACAAGGGTATCCTTGCTTTTATGGGGTTGCCATCAATGACAAAATATTCTAAAACCTCTAGACTAGATAGCGTTTCAGGAATAGGCCCAATTAGAAAATTATGACTCAGATCAAGCAACACTAACCTCTTAAGCTTTCCCAAATCTAAAGGTACTTCACCAGTAAGCCTGTTAGAATGCAAATCAATCTTCTGGAGATCTTGAAGTTGCCCAAGAGAACAAGGCAAGTTTCCTTCAATCTCATTCCCACTCAGGTCCAAGATAGTCATACTCTTCAAATTACCAATTTCCTTGGGGATTTGACCACTCAAGTTATTGTAACTGAGGTCAAGCTATTCTAAACAAACCAACCCTCCAATCTCTGCTGGGATTTGTCCCTGTAAGTTGTTTTGGGACAGACTCAAGACTCTAAGTCTAGGAACCTGTCCCAAACTTGAAGGTAACCCTCCACAGAGGGATGGGTTAGACTGCAAAGCTAGGTGTTCCAAGGAAGAGAGAGATCCAAAAAGTTTAGCGGGTAGTGTGATTGGGGAAGCCACAAAGCAATTGAAAATTGAAAGGGTTTTCAAATAAGGCAGCTCCAGGAACGACCCAGATAGGTAGGCAGAAGATTTACAAGGTGGGGATACTATATCAGGACCAATGTGTATCTCTGTGACATGAAAGAGTTGTGGATCATTATCACTAACTTCGCATTTCACACCAGGCCAAGGAGTGTCCGTACAAGGTTGTGGATGTTCATGGACCCAATCAGAATCTTCTAGAAGAGCACCCATCACTTCGAACAGTCCCTGTAATTCGTCTTCTTCCATTGCCATTTCATTTTTCAGAACATCGACCTCCATTGTTGCGATCGCCTCACCTGTAAACAGAAGGAGCCCAACAAGAAGAGATAGATGCACAGAAGCCATGTGAGAAAATGCCAAAACGAGATGTGTTTTCTATTCGGGGGTTTTGGAGATTATGGAGACAACAAAAGCCCAGGTTCTCATGAGCTTTATGGAATGTCGCCGATGGCAAAAGGAGAAGAAGGTGCAGCGAAGTACCATGTGTCAATGTTTGTGCCAGCGGAAAGGCTGCACAGAGGAGAGACCAAATTAAAGCTGTCGCCTTTGCTTCCCATAACTGGCAAATTTTTTGAAAGTGACAGTGAGTTTGCAAGGGGGAAGTTGAGCGAAGCTGGGGGAAGAGACAAAGGTCATAATAATAATAAAAAAAAGGCTATATATACGGTATATTTGGGGCCTTGGGGGAATTTGCAGCTGAATTTCATGGAAGGATAATAATAACAAAAAAAAGTCCATTGAATTTGGCACTATTGCGAAATAGTTCCTTGTGACCTGAGTGAAATATGAAAATAATGTTCAATTATCCCTTGTGCCTTTATCGAGAAAGCATATTTCTCCTGCTCGAAACCCATTCTTAAAACATTTTCAGTGAAGTTGGAGGAATAGTTTGAAATCCTATCGTCCTGAGGAGATACTACACCGAGATTTTGAGAAGATGGCAACAACGAGTGAGCAGGATGAAGACACCAAGAACACAGTTTGAAATTAATCTTGGAAAACCAAACCAAACATATAAATAACTAATTTAATTAATTTTTAATTTACTCAAATTAACTATTATCTAATTATTATATCAAAGATTCAAGGTAGTATAAGTGTTTGGGCAAATTTCCATAAAGCAATAATTAAAAAGGATGTTGGGTCACCTACACGAGATAATAAATATAGACACTAATAGATTTAATGTAAGATAAATGATAAAAATTGTATATTGATAAGCTTGCTGGAACACAATGAACTTTGAGTGAGAGAGATGAAGGAAAAGATCAGAGAATTGCAGAGCACAAAAAGGATTAACAGGAGTTTTAGAATGCAAAGAGGTGTTTGTCCTTTGCGGACTGAAACTCAAATAAAGAAAAAAACCATCTTCCGTGCACATCTACCTGTCTCTAGAAAGTAGAAATGTAGGAACATACGGATCTAACCGTATAACCTCTGAGTGATGTGGGAGATGAATCTGACCAGCTTGGAAGCTTCCACAGCCTTCTCAATGAGCTTATTTAACAGAGCATGAAAAAGTCAAACGTATGTTTAATAGTATTTTTTTATAAAATGAGATAATCTCCTTCATATATTTATCTTGATTTACGTAAAAATACTTCTCTACCGCGTTTCTGAACGGTACAATATCTTCTAATTAGATTGATTTTTTTAGTGCATGTGTGTGTAGGCCTGCAGACTAGTCTCAAGTTGGTATAGGCCAAAATCATTTTTTAGGCATAAAATAAGTTTAAAATATAGGGAGAAAACAATAATGAAAAATACCATTATAATTTATTGACAAATTAACATTTTTAGTTCTTTTAATATTATATAAGTTGACCCATCTTTAAATTTGGATTCACTCGAATGAATTATTTACAACCAAATTCTTACAATTTTGACTCAATCAAAATTCAATTCCTCAACTTTAAATCATTTGAGGGTTGTATCAAGTAAAAAATTAGTGACCACACTTTACTATAGTCAAAACAATAGGAATTGGATTTTTGGAAGTTAAAGTTTAATTGCTTACTTAATCAAAATTACATTAGACAAAGGTTAATTTTCTCAATTTTATTTTAATATGAAAATTAGGCATATAAAATGGCAAACAAACCAGGGGCATCTTATCCACAAAAAGCCAGGAATGAAGTGAAAGCATAGGCTTTTGTTGTGGGAATGCAATGGCTAGTTGCAGTACAATGGCAAGCTTGACAATTGCATTGGCCTCCCTCCACACTGCTCTCTCTCCATTGTCCTCTTCTTCAACCTCTCTTCCTTCTCTTTCTCTCACTAGCACGCGACGAGCCATTGTCTTTAGTTCCTGCGTTTCCCTCGCTTCTCTGCTTCCTCTCTCCAATTTCAATCCAACGCCGCCCGCACTTGCTCAGCTTCTATCAGACGAGCTTCAGCAAGAAGAAGATCGTATCGTCCATCTCTTTTAGGTTCTTTTTTACGTTCCTCTTCCTCTCCAATTCACACTGGTTTAGCTTCATATACGTAGAAGTTGGAGTCATTTGAGTTTCTTGATGTTCAATGTATACTCTAGTTTGGAATTATTTGGGTTTAAGGGTATCTGAAGAACTCTCTGTGTTCAATTTTCATGCGTCGTTTCTGGTCAATTTCATCTGTATGATTGATAGTAGAAGTGGGAAACACTGTACGGTTTGAAGTTTCGTCTGTATGGGCATTGCTTTGTTTTGAAAACAAAATTGGTTCATCACAGGAAACTTCACCGTCGGTTGTTTTTATTAAAGACATTGAATTGGCTAGAGTCCCCAAGTCCTCTAACGAAGTCATGCTGAATGAGGATGACGATGCAAAAGTTGAAGGAACTGGTTCGGGCTTCATTTGGGATAAATTTGGCCACATTGTAAGCACTCCTTGTTCTAGCATATTTACTCAATCTGAAGTCTTGAATTCTTTGACAACAAAAGGGTTAAACTTTCGTATTTAAATGTAACTGCTTATTTATCTTATCTATCAGTTGACTTATAGTGATTGGCCTGGTTTTTTGCCCCTTCAGACTGCATAGATGTAATAGTGATTGTCTTTCATGATTACTCGATCAGGGTTCCTGGTTCTGATGTTGAGTCAATCTTATGGAAAGATTAAAATATGGAGAACGTTTTGAAATATTATTTGTCCACCATGGAATTGATGTGCGTCATGTTATCAATTTTTAGACATCTTCATAAGGAACCAACGACTGTCTATTATGTGTATATTATCTTTTATTTTGATTGCACATATTTCGTCCTAAACTATTAGAATTCATCAATTTTCTCTTCTGGTGAACAGGTTACCAATTACCACGTTGTTTCCAAATTGGCTACTGATACTGGTGGTTTACAACGTTGTAAGGTTTTCCCTTCCGCTGTTAATTACACTAATTTTTTTTTCTTGCTTGAAGATGAAGGAAATGCGGATATCCTTCCCCTTTGTTGTTGGAAAAGAGAGATCAATTTAAACAGTATAATTTGCTTGAAGAAACTCTATCCTTAACGATTATTATGCCTCTTCGGTTTTATTTTGTTGGGCAACCCCCCCGCCCCCAAAAAAAAAGACCAAATATTATTTTAGAGTGATGGTAACCCAGTAGAGAGGAGAGGGGAATACGCATGGCAGTTCAAAGGAGAAGAATCACTCCTACTTATAGCTTCTGAATTGATGATGAAGATGATAATAGATGGTATAATAAATCAGATGTTAAACCTAACACAATTAAGCTCATAATTATTTGACGACTGCAATAATTAACTTAATTAAAACCAAGTAACACGGGAGGCAATATGAGACTAATATGTTCATCGTTCCATACTACTACTGTCTACAGGTGTTTCTAGTTGATGCCAGAGGGAATAACTTTGTCAGGGAAGGGAAGATAGTTGGATTTGATCCAGCATTTGATCTGGCTGTTCTCAAGGTATACACTGATCCCACAATTCCTACAAACTGAAACTAGTATCAAGAGATATAAATGGAAATATTTTTCATACAGATCAATCCAGTAACAGTCATTTTCCACTTCCCCTTACTGCAAGCCACTTTCTCTCGAAATTTCTATTCCATGTGCAGTTCGATGCTGCTGGGTACGAAATAAAGCCTGCTGCTCTTGGTACATCTAAAGATATCCATGTTGGTCAGAGTTGCTTTGCAATTGGGAATCCTTATGGATATGAGAACACTCTGACAACAGGGGTAATTTTCAAATATTTAAAGCGAACATGATATGATTCAATGAGAAATCCCCATTGCTGCTGTGAACTTTCCTTTATCATGTACATATTTGGAAAAAAGAATCATAGATTCACAGGTGAAATTTCAATGACTATTTTTTTTACAATTTAAAGGTGCTTCCATGTTGAACTGAAGCTTCTCAGCTAGAACATATACTGTTGGTTCTTTTGTAAAATGCTTATTTGACTTGCCACTGAATGATAACGATGTTAACAACAAAAGATGTTGCCATGGCATCAATCTCAATCTTCAAGATTTATGTGAATTGACTGATGTAAATGCTTCAGGTCATCAGTGGTTTAGGTCGAGAGATTCCCGCACCAACTGGGGGAGCTATTAAGGGAGCTATTCAAACCGATGCAGCTATTAATGCAGGTAGCCTTACTTTTGATTGAAGCTCTTTGTGCTGGAGCCATAAAACTTCAATTCTATTCTTAGTAATTTTTTTCCTCGAAAGAAGTGTCACTAATGAGGAGAAATTATACCTTGTGCCCTATCGGATTGGACAAAGCATAGGGCAGTTAATTCCACCAAATTTCTGTACACTAGGACTTTACTGTAATTGAAACTAGGTAACATTAGCATCCCAAGAGCTTTTATTCTGATAGAAAAAAGGAGGATCAAAAGTGGACGTGCTTAGTTTCATATAGGAATGCTGTTTTCTTCTTTCTCCTAGAAATGTTATTCAATATAGAGAGAATCACGATAATTCCCGTTTACTCGATGATATTCTTGTAAATTTACAACATAAAATGTTGGGTGATACGGCTTTCTTGAATTTTTTCGGGGACTGGTTAGTTATCTTATATGGTGCCCATCTGGGAACGCGGTAGAGAAGTACTTTTACGCAAACTAAATATGTGGAGGAGATTATCTCGTTTTGTGGAAAAACACTGTTGAACGTGCGTTCGACTTTTGAAAACGTTGTTCTAAACAAACCCATGATGTTTAATGATGAACAGGGAATTCGAGTGGACCATTGATTGATTCATACGGTCATGTTATTGGAGTAAACACGGCAACATTCACCAGAAAAGGTATGAATCAATAAATAGATAATGGGACTTGATATGAAGATATTTGTAAATGAATCATTGAATATGAAGCACGGTTGATGATGTTTTGTTTCAGGGAGTGGAATATCGTCTGGTGAGAACTTTGCAATACCGATCGACACTGTTCTGAGGAGTGTGCCGTACCTCATTGTGTACGGAACACCTTATATGAACAGGTTTACATAAGCTCATCAGCTCTTGGGACTGATGGTTCTTGCCTCTCTTGGCTTCTACTTCTTCTTGCATATACATACCAAAAGCTAGCTCATAAAGGCAAGGCGTGAACTCTTTATATACCACCGAAGACCTTCCTTTCCTAACCGATGTGGACGCATCATTTTGGAGCAAAGAGCTTCTTTCACAAAATGAAGAAAATAATGCATTATTTGCTTCGTTTTGTCTCCAAATGAAAATGAAGCAAAGTAGAGAACTTGATGTTTCTAGTAACTACATGATCAGTCATTCAGAACCATGATTGGTATTTTATAATGTACTAACAAATATTTACAAATCAATGATTCCTACCTTCAGAGGCAAGGTAAAATCAAATGATGCTCTTTGCTTTGAGATTAAGAAGGCCATTTCCTGAACTTTCTAATGGAGGAGAGAGGAGAATAAAGACTGTCTATCTCCTTTTATTGAAACAGCCAAATTCCCATCCACAAAAACTTGGTAAGCCTAGAAATAGTTTATTGATCCTTTTATTGTTATACTGCTACGAGTTTTACGCAAAATTTAAGGAACATCAGTTAGGTGCAGCCTTCGAGAGATAGAGTAGATAGCATCAACTTCCAAAAAGTATGCTTTCTGGTTGTGGGGGAACTATTGGAATGTACGTAAACTACTTTATCATGTGTACAAATCAAATCCTCTACGCAATCAATTCATATAATTAAACCAAGGTCCTTCTTTCACAATTGAAACTAGCGAAGAACCGCGATCATATCGCGCCTGAAGTCATATTCGTGTCAATGGATTGAAACCTAATCAACTGCTACAATCCTAGATAATTAACACAACACAAGATTCATGAACCACTAAAATCTATAATCAGTTCATAATTCTCAATCCAGAAATAGCGTAAACCAGGGAAGTACTCACTTTTCATTAAGTGATAACAGTGACAACTGTTCTTCCACGGAACAATCCACATGGCAAGATGTACGGCATGAAAAAGGAATAAGAATAAGGCCAAGGCACCTCTGCTCCATCGGGGACGGCGAGGATCGCCGTGTGCTGCGATACTCCACGGCGTCCTGGAGAATAATGTTCCCTTGCTTGTCCATACAGTAGAATCCACCCAAGAAGAACCTCCCATCTTTAATGCCTACAAGCATCCGACGGAACAGAAACTTCTTTACCCGATTGACCTGATCCGAACTGATTTGACGAGGACCGTCTGAGCTATTCTCCTGAATTCGAACCGAAGGTCGGTGTGTTTCTCGTTCCATCGTTTAGAGCCTTGAACGGATGCCTCCAGCAAAAAGCAGTGTAAGGTTTGGTTTTGATGAAACTGAGATGAAGTCGTAATGAACTTAATCTATAAAGATTATTTATGACACCCTAGCAAGTTCTTGTCGGTGATGGCCGTCTCCGCAGCGATGAATGGAAGTGAGAAACTGAACGATGAGATTCGGCAATGAGCAATATATACACCCGACGGTGCGGAAATGCGGTATAGAAGTACTTTTACGCAAATTGAGGTAAATATATGGAGAAGATTATTTCGTTTTACAGAAAAACACTGTTGAATATACATTTGGTTTTTGAAAACGTTGTTCTAAACAATCCCAATGTTATATCTCACTTCGCCTAGTTTTTCTCAACCAAATACACTTATAACCATCAAACCCCTAACTTATCCTTTCCTCCCCTCTCCTCCAAAAATCCCCAACCAAACAATGGGCATGTTTGAGAAAATTTATTTTCATAATGCATATAAATCAATATAAAAAACATCTCAAAATCTATAAAAAAAACATCTTAATATTCGTAAAATCATCTCAAAATATATAAAACATTTTGAAATCCGTAAACTCCTTTCTCCCAACGGATTCCTAAACATATACAAAAGGGAATGGATGACAGCTAATTTCTCTCTTTCCTTTTTTATCAATATATAAATATGTATATTGGTTAACTTTAACACGTTTTAATGATCTCTTATTAATTTAAAAAAAATTGTAAAAAAATTAAAATTACAAAGGTTATACCAACTTTATTCAAAATAATAACCAGATTATAATTTTATAAACCAACATTCTTAAAATACTAATTTGAGAGAGTAGATTAGACTTACTTGCCAATACATATATGCTTGTGTTGTGATTTAAAATAAACATATACGTTAAAAAGGTTGCAATATCAATATCAACGTTATAGTGTTTGTTTGGGAACACCGTTTCCCAAATGGTGCATATAAGTCGAGACAAAATCATCTCGAAATCTGTAAAAACCATCTCAAAATCCATAAAACCATCTTGAAATCCGTAAAATATCTCGAAATCTGTAAACTCATTTCTCCCAACGGACCTCCTAAACACACACATAACCATCCAAGTTACAAAAAGGTTTAATACCAACAACATAACTTCAAATGTCAATATATCTTAACGAGGAGCCGAATATCCAAACACCATATTTTATAATGGGCTTGTTTGAAATAATGTTTTCAAAAGTAAAACGCATGTTTAACAATGTTTTTCATAAAACGAGATAATCTACTCCACATATTTACCTCAATTTACGTAAAAGTACTTCTCTACCGCATTCTCAACGGGCTGCTTTATGCGTTGGAGTGGAGGTGGACATTGAACCATTGCTCTTAACTTATCAACGTCACTCATAACAGTTATAATTTCGAGCCTTTTGTGAACATCATATTATTGACATTCAAAAAAAGAACGTTACTGTTATCAATTCTCTCTCTAAGTGGTTGGATCAAGTAGTAAGTGGCTTGTTCCAGCTTAAGCAAGGTCTCGAGTTCGAGTCCTTGTGTATGCAGTAGCCACCGTTGGGAGACTCACCCACCATTTTCAGGTGCGCGACGCGGGTCGAGTCCGGATTAGTCGGGACGAAGCTCCGGAAATCGGAAGGGGAAACCAAAAAAAATAAGGAGGGGAAAGAAGCCCCTCCCCTCTTTAAAATTTTTTGACCCAAACAGAGGAAGGGGAGCAAGTCGCCTCCCTTCTTTACAAAATTTCTGGCCTTGTTTGGTTCAACCAAAGCAAGGTGGGTTGAGGTTAACAAAGGAGACATTAGATATGTGCTTATTCAAGAACTCATTTTTTTAAACGGTGCACGTAAGTCAAAACAAAACCATCTTGAAATCGGTAAAAACCATATCAAAATTTGTAAAACCATCTCGAAATCCATAAAATCACCTCAGAAACCGTAACTCCTTTCTTCCAATGGATTTCCCAAACACACATAGACATGAGACTTGTTTAGTTGGTTGGGAGGAGAAGGGAGGCTTGTTTAGTTTAGAAGTGGATGGGGCAGTTCATTAGAAATTGACCAATATACCCTTATCATTTCATTATATATTTATTTCTTATTCTTTTTACAATATTAATATTAAAATTATTATTATTAATTTTTGAATCTTAAGAACTTACTACCTCATTTATGTATATGATAAAATATTTTATTAATTTAAACATATTATCTCATTAATTTTTATACGTTTTCTTAAAAATTTATTAAACCAAGAAAAATGGTAAAATTTCAAGGGTTAAGTAGCATTTTTGCCACGGAAGTATACCGGTTGGAGCACTGTGTATCCGGAAGTTTTTTGGGGACCATATTCACCCCAGAAGTTTATAAAACGTAGCATTTTTCACCTGGAGTAATGGATCCTTAACGGACGTTTGTCTTCATTTGAATAAAACATGTGTTATTCAAATGAAAACCTCATCTTCAGCGTAAAACTCATTCAAACGAATTTTTCACCAACATTCTAAATTTAATCGAATATAAAAATTGAGATTCAACCGAACCAGTTTTATATTGATTCAACCGAACCAACATTCTAAAGTCCCACTTTCTACACTGTTGGGGAAAAAACCGTTTAGAAATCTCATTTGAATGAATATAAAACTCATTCGAATGAGTCTACTCTTTATAAACGGTTCAGAAAGGTTAAACTTGAAAATTCTGTATCTTCCTCATTTCAGCTTCAAATTTGACAAATGACTTATCATTGGAAGGCCCTTTGAGTATAGTTTTAAATGACATAAGTTTGAAATAAATTGGACATCTGGGTGGAGAGATATCATCAAAAAACCGAAGATATATCTGGAATAAATGTATTCCTGATGCATGTTTAATTTTTTCATCATATCTCTCAAAATACTAATCTAATGATTGTGAAACTTATGTAATTTGAAACTAGTCTCAAAGGGATTTCCAATACTAGGTTATTTGTTAAATTTGGAGCTGAAATGAGGAAGATACATCATTTTGAAGTTTAAGCTTTCTAAACCATTTATAAAGAGTTGACTCATTCGAATGTGTTTTATATTCATTCGAATGAGAATTTTAAACCAATTTTTCCCACTTTCCAAACCATTTTTTGCCCCAGCGGTGTAGAAATTCCCACTTTCTACACCGTTGGGGGAAAAACGGTTTAACATTTTTCATTCGAATGAATATAAAACTCATTTGAATGAGTCTATTCTTTATAAACGGTTCAGAAAGGTTAAACTTGAAAATTTTATATTTTCCTTATTTCAGCTCCAAATTTGACAAATGACCTATCATTGGAAAGCCCTTTGAATCTAGTTTCAAATGGCACAAGTTTGAAATCAATTGAACATCTGAGTGGAGAGATATCATCAAAAAACCAAAGATATATTTGGAATAAACGTATTCCTAATGCATGTTTGGTTTTTTCATCATATCTCTCAAAATACTAATCCAATGATTGTGAAACTTATGTAATTTGAAACTAGACTCAAAGGGTTTTCCATCATTTGTCAAATTTGGAGCTGAAATGAGGAAGATACAGCATTTTGAAGTTTAAGCTTTCTAAACCGTTTGTAAAGAGTTGACTCATTTAAATGTGTTTTATATTCATTCGAATGAGAATTCTAAACCAATTTTTCCCACTTTCCAAACCGTTTTTTGCCCCAGCGGTGTAGAAAGTCCCACTTTCTACCCCGTTGGGGAAAACGGTTTAAAAGTTTCATTCGAATGAATATAAAACTCATTTGAATGAGTCTACTCTTTATAAACGGTTCAGAAAGGTTAAACTTGAAAATTCTGTATCTTCCTCATTTCAGCTTCAAATTTGACAAATGACCTATCATTGGAAGGCCCTTTGAGTCTAGTTTTAAATGACATAAGTTTGAAATAAATTGGACATCTGGGTGGAGATATCATCAAAAAACCAAAGATATATTTGGAATAAACGTATTCCTGATGCATGTTTGGTTTTTTCATCATATCTCTCAAAATGCTAATCCAATGATTGTGAAACTTATGTAATTTGAAACTAGACTCAAAGGGTTTTCCATCATTTGTCAAATTTGGAGCTGAAATGAGGAAGATACAGCATTTTGAAATTTAAGCTTTCCAAACCGTTTGTAAAGAGTTGACTCATTCGAATGTGTTTTATATTCATTCGAATGAGAATTCTAAACAGATTTTTCCCACTTTCCAAACCGTTGGAGAAAAATAAGGTTTAGAAACTCTATGATTCAAATCAATATAAAACTGGTTCAATTGAATCTCAATTTTTATATTCGATTAAATTTAGAACGTTGGTGAAAAATTTGTTTGAATGAGTTTTACGCTGAAGAGGAGGTTTTCATTCGAATAATACATGTTTTATTCGAATGAAGACAAACGTCCGTTAAGGATCCGTTACTCCAGGTGAAAAATGCCACGTTTTATAAACTTTCGGGGTGAATCTGGTCCCCAAAAAAGTTTCGGATACACAATGCTCCAACCGGTATACTTCCGTGACAAAAATGTTACTTAAATAAGAGGAACAAGGGGGAAAACGCATTCTTGGCTTGGAATATTAAAATATACATATGGGCATTTTAGTCAAGGTGAGATACAATATTTTTAACCCCTCCAAAAACTTCAATTTTGGAGGGAGAGGAAGCAGTGGAGACATGCATAAAATGAGAGCTGGTAATATTGGTTCAGCCCGTAAGCTGAACCCGCTAGCATATGATGGGTTAGGTTAGACAAAACCATGTTAGTTTGGACGTGGATCCTTTGACCTGCACCAACGGTGAGCTAACCTGTCAACCCACCTTTTTTATTTTAAGAAATTCAAAATGATTTATAAAAATATATGAACAACTTCTTATCATAATGTAACTTGATTAATATTGGATGTTTGTTAATCATTTAATCGGTTTAATTTAGTTTGAATTCAATCTTATAAAGTATATTATATGTCTTTAACTTATATTATTTAAATTTGAATTAGATATTTCATGTTCAAATTGTGATGTATTTTTATAAATTAAATTTATAAAAAATAAAAAAGATATTTCAAGTTCTAAGCTATCTATTTTCTCTAAGTCTGGATAATCAGTACTCATATTAAAAAGGATGGCGTGAATCTTATTTATCCAAATGTAGTTTTTTGTGTAAGTTTTATCCTTCATTGAGAATAAAAACCTTTTTTTTATTCATTCACGATAGGGCCCGTTCAAGAAAGGATCATATATTTCAGGTAAGAAAAATATAAAAGATTTTTTAAGGAAAAGGTGGTGGGTTGAAGGATTATGATGTTGGGTTGGATAAATCTCAACCGTTGGTATTTAAGCTTGCCATGGGTCAGCTCATAACTCTGTGTGTTGACACGTTTAAACAGTTTGGAAAATTTTTTTACAAGATAAAAAATATTTTAAAATTTGTAAAAAATATTTCAAAATCCATAAAAAACATCTCCAAATCTGTAAATTTTTTTTAGATTTCGTAAATTCTTTTTTAAATTCGTAAATTCCTATCTCCCAACTTATTCTCAAACACATACTTACCCCATTTCATCCCCTAACTTTTCCTACCTCTCCTGAAAAAACCTCCATCCAAACAAGGCGTAGCCAATCAAGGGGAAGGGGAGTAGTCTCCCAAAACACTATTTGTTCCGAATGCCTGGATGTCCAGTTGTTCATGATCCGGACAGTGTCCTTTAGCGAATCCGCTCGGCAAGGAAGCAGCTTAGTCGCGGCCTTTCTCTCTCCCTCACCTCAGAATTAGGGTTTTGTTTGACGTCTTCTCCTCTCTAAATTCTCTGGTATGCAGCACTAGGGTTTTCATTTATTCTTCTTCTTGGTCTCTCCTCTTTGTTTGAAATGAACTCTTGTTTGTTGGGTTTTCGAAAGTTTTTCCCCCTCCTACAATCGTCATATTAATTTGCTAATTCTTCTGTTTCAAGCTGATTCGCATCTGCTTCTTTTGTTTTGTCTTTTCCTCGTTGGATAATCAAGAAAGAAGATCAGCAGAAGAGTAAAAACCATACGTTTTTTTGTGCAGAAAACCAATTTGCTCCAATGTTTTAGGGGACTTTGTGTTGCACTTGTTAATCAGTTATTTTTAGTCTCTTTTAAGTGTCTCAAAAGTTTAACGGTTGCATTTTTGTTTCAAATTTTATCACTTGACGAAATAGTTATTTCATTTGTTTGAAGTATCAGTGGTAGACCCTGTTGAAGACAGTACATAGCATTACTGAGGGCTGAGGGCTGAGGGCATTTTGTTTTTATTTTTGGGGTTACATTAATGCTTCTTCCGGGATAACTGTAAAAGTTGGTTAGGAGAGCCATTTTAGTTTAATAGCTTATTCTGGCTGAACAAAAGTTGTGAAATAAGTGATGATGTAAAGTCCCATCATCCATGGTTTACTTCATGTCCATTTAATCTATTCACCTTTGATAGCCAGAGATGTTACACGTGGCATTATTTTTTTTGCCTTCGTAATTACAGGAAAATATAGAAATGTCATGGAAACATTGCACACCGCAAACGCTGATTGACGTGGTTGGGAAATTAAAGCCACCACAACGATGATATT
>JANTPZ010091224.1:0-24183 GCA_025593235.1 Vachellia pachyceras | reverse complement strand
ACCTTTGGTTGTTGATGAGAGTAACGGACACTAAATGCAGTCTAACAGACATACTAAGCAACTCTCAGCTATAAAAGGAGAAGCATTCATGACTGAAAGAGATAGACAAAAATACTGAGCTTTAAACTCATTCTCTGTAATCTTTCATTTATTCTCTCTGTGCTTCATTATTTGCCATCCACTCTTTCTAGAGAGCCATCTGAGGCAAAAACTTATTGTAAACTTGTGAGAAACTCAAGAACGGAGTCTTGAGTATATCGGGCTGAAAGTGTGTTAGGAAACAGAGGGTGCTACACTTTGTTATAGTGAAAAGAGAAAGGGGGAGTGAATCCCAGATTGTAAAGGCTTGCAAAGTCTGTTTGATTTCCTATAGTGGATTTGGAAATCTCAGGGGTGCCCTGAGGACTGGACGTAGGTCAAGGAGACTGAACCAGGATAAATCTTCGTGTTCATCTTCCTTCTTCTCTCTCGGTGACTTTGCTCTTATCTTTGTGTTTTATAACTGCAATTTATTTTTTAAAGACCAATTCACCCCCCTCTTGGTCAAATCCTGTTCTAACAAGGACCTCTAATAATTCCTCATTTAGCTCCTTCTCCAACTTGTCAAGGTAATTGCAATTCTTTGTCTGATTTGAACGTTGTATGCCTGCTAGCCTTCTTAGCAATTCATTCTTCCTCTTAGTAATATGGTCGAAAGTGTGAGTGTTCCAACTCTAGAGACTAGGTTGAAGACTGTGCAGCTCCTAACTGATGCTTCTTCTGCCTCCCCAATTATTAGACAGCATATTCTTAAAATCCTTATGAATAAGCCAGCTTGCTTCAAATCTGAACGGGTGAGCTTCTTTGACTCCTTTTTCACTCTCTAAATGCACCATCAAAGGGTGATGGTCTGATTTAATTCTCGGCCCCACTTTCACTAATGCATCATGGAAAACATTGTTCCACTCCTTATTACAGAGAGCTCTGTCCAGACGCTTATAGAGTCTCTGAGCTGGGAAAAGTCTTGGGCCCCTCCAAGTGAACTTAGGCCCTACGACTCCCAAGTCCATCAGATTGTACTTTCCAATGTTCTCCCTGAACCTACTACACCTACGCACACTGATTTCCCTTCCTCCTCTCTGTTCACTTGCTTTAAATATGTCATTATAATCTCCAGCCAACAACCACGGTCTTTTTTTCATTTTTAGCAATTTTTCCAACTTCATCCCATAAATCTCTACGTTTAGCTTCCCTTGGGCTCGCATAAATAGCTGTAAACAGCCAGACGCCTTTCCCTATCCCTGATAATTCGCAATGTAAAAATTGCTTATGGGACTTAACAACTTTCAAATGGATTGAGTCGTCATTCCACATAATCTATATACCTCCCGACATGCCTTGAGCCTCCACCATTGCATGATGATATATATTTAGCTTCTTTATAACTTTTTGAGCCTTTTCTTCACTGCATCTTGGCTCTAGGATGACTATTAATTTAAGAGCAAATTTCCTAACATATTCTCTAAGTGCAGAAATGAAGGCCTTTCCAGCTGCACCTCTAGCTTCTAGATAAAAATCATCAACCCCAGAAATTAAACTTCACAACAACAACAACGCTTAAACGTACCTCCTCTCTGGGCTTCTTCCACAGCTCCTCAAATCATCAATGCTCATATTCGTCTCACTTTGGACACTGCATTAAGCCTATCTCCCTAAATCACCAGCAAGGAGGCCCAAGTCCTTTTTGCTTTCTAGTGGATCCGGAGGTTTATTCTCCAACATCTCTTCCTCCATCGAATCAGGACTGAGGGCTATAATTGTTTTTATGTTGAGCCCGTCAAAGGCCATCCGTTGGTTCGTCATAGGCCCATTATGATCACTTGATTTTCGGCCCAGTTGCTGACCTTTTTCCTCACTTTTAATATCCAACTCCTCCTCCCTCCTACCCTCTCCTCTCTCTTCAGAACTGCCACTGTCCCCTTTCTCCGCTGCCATTTGTCCCATCTTCTCTTTTTGAGTTACCCTCCGTAGTCTTTCTATTTTATCTTTTATTCCCCCAGAGCTTCCATCTGTACCTTCTTTTCTCTTTGTCGCCGTCATCTTCTGCACCATCCCTGCCGCCGATTTTCTCCCTCTTTCATTATACCTAGGCTCTTCCCGTTGACCTTCCACCTTATTGGAGATGTTTTGAAGTGGTCTGCGCTCAGCTCTCTCTATGCTTTCTTCCATCCCATCATCTCCTTCCGTACCCAAAACTGAAAATCTCGAGGTACATTCAATCTTCTTTCTCTCTGCTCTGTACCCTTTCTTCCCCCCGTTGTCAGACTTCCCTTCCTTAGCAAAGGACCTCCTTCCTCACCTCAGTTCCTGGACAATCATCCACCCATCGTATGAACTCACCGGAAAATTCATCGGGGCAGAAAAGCTGGGATGCAGACTATGTTCCTGTTCTACATTATGAGCAGCTTGCGCCTCCTACGCACCCTTTCTCTGAGCACAATATTCCAAATCATGCCCATATCTCCCACAATGGAAACATATGAGGTTTAGTCCTTCGTATTCTACCTTTAGGTTACGCCCATCTACATAATACGAAGGAAGCAGGGGAGCCTTGATGTCTATTTCCACACACATTCTAGCATACATCGTTCTTGCTTTAGTTAAAGTCATCTCACCCACCTTTATAGCTCTCCCCATCCTATTTCCCAAGTGGAAAAAGAACTTCTTGTCATAGTAATCTACCGGCAGCCCAGGGAGCCTCACCCATACTGCTACCCGTTGGATGTCTTCCCTCCAGGGGTCAAAATTCCTCTTCCAAGTTTGGACTATCAAGTAATGGTTCTGGACAAGCCAAGGACCCCCTTATAAAGCAAAGTAATAATCATCAATGCTCTGGAACGTAGCTATCAAGCAACCGTTACCAATCATCAATATCTCAATTTTCCCTCCTTTGCTCCATAGCAACTGAAGTTTCCTTTTCAGGATCATGTAACCCACAGAGCCTCCCAAAATTTTGATAATCAAGGATTTGGACCAGTACCTTTTGAGACGTTTCTTCTCCTTCTCCGAGAACTCTATGTTAGGGCATTTATCTGTGTCAATTACCTTCACCCCATCTTCAATTCCCTCTGTCTCCTTCAGCAAAAGATTTCCATCCCATACTTCATCCTCTCTCTCTTCATATTCCTGTCATGGTATTGCATTCATCTAGCATACTCTCTGTTTCACTTCTTCCCAATACGAAAGAGGATTTTTTGTCTCCCCTCTACCCTTCAGTTCCTCATCAGCCATCCATTCCTCCTCCCTTGGTTTAAGGGTAACTTCTCCAGTATAGCAACCATCTTTTCTTTGAACTTTCCCTTTTGTACTTGCACTATGCTGTAGCACGGCTTCTCCTTGGATACCAGAGTCCCCTTTATCTGTTTCAATGCTCATCGACGTGTTTTTGAGCCTGTAGCCGCCCTCCGGATCGACCAAATGACAATCCGGCGGTTGCGTACAAGCAAGATTCTCGGAAGGACGCATACCCACTTAAAAACACTCTCATATCTCTAGGTATAAGTTATGCCTTATAAAAATAGATGTGACATGTTTAGCTAAATAGACCTAGCAATGATTCTGAGTCTAAACCTAACCCATTTTTATTTTTGCCTATCTAAACCTAACCTATTTATTTTATTTAGTAAATAGGTTGTGTTGGACTCAAAGTGTACTAAGGTTGTAGACTCCTAATTAAAGATCTAACCTATTACCATTCCTATTTATTAACCCTCCCTGCCCCCCTCACTCCCTTCCTCTCTCTTTCTTCTCTCTCTTAGGCCACCAGCTGTCTCTCTCCCTCTCTACTAGTCTTAGGCCACTAGCCACTCACTCTCCAACAATCAAAATGAGCAAAATCGGCACTCAATTATTTGACAGATATGCATTATAACTATCTTTTTTTTTTTGCCATCATGCATTATAACTGTCAAGTATTTAGTATTTACAACATGATTTGACAGCTTATTGGGTTAAAACCGTCAAGTATGCAAATGCAGTTCTAAAGCCAATTATGTCCCCTTAATATTTGATTATTTTTGTTTTGAAACTGTCAAATAAACTTCCAAATATTTAATAGTTTAAAACCGTCAACTTCAAGTGAAATATCATAACATATGACACAATCAGTTAACTACCACTAATTTTGTAGTAAATACTTAAATATCATAAGTATTAAATAGAGAGTTGGAGCTTTAGTTTTCTTTTTTTCTTTTTCCAAATAGTAGATTGTGCACTTTTTATTGACATGAAAAAAAAGTTCTCAATCAACCTTATCTTGCGTAAAATATCAGTATAAGGTGATGATTGATGACACTGTTTGAAGGAATAAGTAAACATACATCAGTAAAAGGCAAGGGATCTCCATACAGTGTGTATTTGAGAATTCATTGGAAGAAATAAGTTTACAGATTACAAGAAAAATTTACAGAATCCAAGAAGAATTTACGTATTTCAAGATGATTTTTATAGATTTTAAGATGATTTTGTCTTTAACTTATGTACACCGTTAGAAATAAGGCATTCCCGGACAATCACACAATTGAAGTATTATTTCTCATGCTGAGCATTTCGAATACATGAAAAAAAAAACCATCTTTCTTCACAAAGTGAGAATAAAACTGTGAATCATCCATTTATATTTCTGAGATTTGGAAGAACAGGAAGCATATATGAGGCAGCAAGAGAAAAGATAAAAGACAATACATACAACAAGCCATATCTTAATAGAAGTAAGAAGAGATTAACTACATGATTATACAACGCCATTACGCTCTATCAACATCAGCTGCAAGGAAAGCAGATGATAAGAAGCTAGATTTTTTTTCCCTGATACACATGCTACAAAACCCCATTGTGTTGAGGTGGTTCTGAGCAACTGGATTGACGGATGAGACCACCAACACAAACAAAAACAAGATGATCACCATCTCTAACAACATCAATATCATCAATCTGAGCCCCATCTTTATTCAAAACCTTAACATTATCATCAAGCAATCCAAATTTTTTAACACCAATCTCAATCAACTCCTTGAGGCTCCCAGGCAACAACACAAGCCTCCCCCCAACCTCACCTTTCTCCGGACAAGTAATAGTAACCCTAGCAGCCAAACACCCTCCTCCCCCTCTTCCACTGTCAGTAACAACATCGCTCCTCGAACACTTGTCCTCATTATTATTAACACCAAACATCAACTCTTCCATGTTCCCTCCCTTGTGGGCAGCTGTCATAATCCCGAACAGAGAATTATGGAAATTACTCATCCTCCTCCTTGGCCTGCTGTTCTGGCCACCGCCCCGCCATGACCTACCGTTACTCTGAAGGGACCCATCTCGTGGGGCCACAGGCATGGATGGCTCACTTGTGAACCTCCCCAGGTACCTCATCTTTGTACTATGTCTCTCATGAATGGTTACATTATTAGATTGAGCTTTAGGCTCTCCTGAGGATGCAAAAATGGCTTTGATTTCTTCATGACCTTGTTGGTCTGCTAGCGCTCTTGGGGTCCAACCTTCTTTATCTAGTTTGTCTATGTCAGACCCCTGATCCAGCAGGAACTTGACAATCTCAACATTGGCCTCGGAGACCGCCACATGGAGGGCCGTGGTTCCGTTGACGGTTCGAGCAAGTGTGACATCTCCTCCATACCGGACTATGTCCTTGAGCAAGCTAAGGTTGTTCTGTTCTACTGCAATGCAAGCGAAATGACCAACATCTCCAAATTTTAACGAAGCTCCATTTTCTGCTAATAGCTTCACAACTGATTGGTGACGACCAAGTATTGCTTCCCATAAAGGTACATTCCCCTCACAATCTGAAAATGTTCACATAAACAAAAAAAAAATGAGCACATGGTCTTAAACAGAGAAGCTTGGTATTCACTTCACATTCATTTCCCTGTGATATGCTTAACCATGGAAGGCTAAAATATACATTTTTCAAGCAAAATAAAAAATAGAGAATCATATAGATTATTCATTCATCTTTAGAGAATTTATTTTGTTTTTATTTCAACTCATCCAATATTATCACTAACTGCTTAATTTTTAAACCAAGTTGCGTCTCAGCTTAAACTTTTATGTAACCACATTTAAGTGGATCTATAACCCAACTACCTCTAGTTTCAAGGCTAGAAAGTGTGTCAAACACTCCCTCTTAAATATAAAATTAATTTAAAAGCTTACTTTAATTCTAAATGTGATTCTCCATTTTATTTTGTATAATAAAGTTATATTTTTTCCTAAACTATTCTATTAACTAAACATATTCTTAAGAAAATCAATACATATTTTTAATTAAATAAATAAATAACTCAGCTATTTTTTAAAACCCACCAATTAATTATTTAACTTTTATATTTACGATTGAAAAGACAGATAAAGTCAACATCGAAATCCGGATCAGGTAGATCAGTGAGGCTAATTTGAACGCCTTGTTGATGACCCATTGAATGAATCCAACTGAGAAGTTGACATTGCAATTGAATCTGATCCTATTTAGACTGTGACTGCTACCAGAAAATCACAGCCTGACCCGATGCAGAGGGCACCGTTTTACTTAAATAATAATAATAATAATGATAATAATAATAATGCAGAGGGCACCGTTTTACTTAAAATAAAAATTATTATTATTATTTTATTCTGTCTATGACAGCAAGGGATAAATAAGTCTTCGTAAACGACTAAACGAGATAGACGACTATAATTAATACACTGACCTGACTAACATAGGAGTAGCATGTTTGCATTATTGAGTCTAACAAAGTTTTAATATATAGCAAAGCACAGGGCTCCGGGAAATATAAAAAAATTATAATTGACGCTTGAACACTTACAACATTAAGCAACATGAACGATTGACTTAATGCTAATTAATTAAATAAAATACTGATACAGTATAACTTTTTTCTTTAAAAATACAAGGATGGCTTTTCTTTAAAACATTAATCCCTGTAATTTAATAAATATCAGGATCATTTTGTCCCTGAAGGGATCAAAACCTCATAAACATAAGGACCAAAACCAAAATGAAGGTAAATTTAAGGGACTAAAGATAGTGATAACCCTATTTTTTTAATAAAATCTTCAACCATTCCAAAATATTCCAGGAAAAAAAAAACAACGTTTATAAGATGCATATAGCAGATGAGTTTGACTTCTTTTATAATGTAGAATGGAACATACAAAAAAGAATGAATGAAAGGTGATTACCTCTTACGTTAGGATCAGCTCCGTAATCCAATAGAAGCAGGGCACAGTTCTCACTTCCTTTAGATGCTGCAATATGCTGATAATGCAGAATGTGGTAGACAGATTAGAACAAACTTAATAAATCAAGAAGTTCATTCTCAAAGAGAGAAAATTCCAAAAGTATATATACATATATATAATATAACATATTAAATTAAACTCTGTGTGTGTGTGTGTGTTATTACTCAACTGTACTGATCCGTTTACTCATGAAACTGAACATGTTAAAGATGCATATGGCTTCTCTATTAAACCTTTCTCTACAAATATGATCCAAGGCTGATGTTCTGTATGTAAGTAGAGAACAAGTCTTTCCAAAGATTTGGATATGGACGATGGACACAATGACATCATACGATTCATGTAATCAACCACACCAAATGAAATAAAGCTTTTTTGTTGTATGTAGAGGAAAAGTAGGTGAGTTGAAAGAGTTTTAATGATAATGCAATGTTTCCAACGGCACTTGTAACCTAATGGCAGGAAAGCTCCCCGTAAATGGGAGATTCTAGTTTCATTTCATGTATGAGACTAAAAGCAGAGTTTGTACGACGTACGAGGGCAGTTCTTCCGGTGTTGTCAGATTCATTAGGATCCAAGCCTCGTTTCAACAGCTGATGCAACATCAAGTCGTCTTCTCTGAGAGCAAAGAAGCAGAGGCTGAGAGGTAGGTCCATCCTTCCACGAGCAAGCATGTTCTCTGTCTCCACCAACACACCCTTCATGATTGGGTCACTCTGCTCCTTCAAATGCTGTCAAAACAACAACAACATCGTCATCCCCATTCATCATCATTGTACCTTTAGTTCCTCTTTCACATTTTCAACGTTGTTTCCCCTTAATTCGTTTTCATCGGCCACCGGTTCAAAATACAAAAACTAGCCTACGAGTTTATTTTAGTCTTAAATGTAAACTCTCAACCCTCTTTGCCTCTAAATTTATACTTCCTCTGGTCCTTAATATTAGAGTTAGTTGGAGATTGGATTTGATGTTCACCAAAGTATACTACTGATTGCACTGCATCATTCCACTGAAGAGTTTCCATCCAAGAATACTCATGACATAAGAGGGTATTTTAGAAAAATGAACTCCTTATTTGTTACAAAGAACTAACTTAACATATTTCCTTAATCTACACAAATTAAATATCCAACTCTTATAATAAAAATCGGAGAAAAAGGCTGAAATTATATATTAAAGAGGTAGTTCCCAATATACCCAAAAAAAAAACAAAAAGAAGAAGTAATCCCTAATGCAAATGACCAAATGAGATAATTTAGGAAAACAACACATAATTAAAAATAACTAATTTTATTGAAATTTCTAAATATTTGTCAATTACTTATCTAACTTTTAAAAATAACTAATAACTAATTTATTTAACTTTCTAAATCTTTCACACTAACCTCAAGGAGGTTGTTGATGATTATGGTGCCGTCTCCAACATTAGCCTGCACAATGTTGAGGAAGGTGGCGCGGCTCAGCCTGAGAAGTTGGCTCAATCGCTTGGTCCTCACTGTAAAGAGCTGTGGCCTGTAACAGAGGACCCCTATCTCACCACAAAGATCACCACTGGTTGCCTCTCCCACCACCTGCTCTACCCCATTTTTCAAAACTAGCAGCTCCTATCAAGGCATAATTAACAAATCAATACAAAAACACAACCTACTAAAATTACACCCACAACTACAAATAGTGTGACTTTGAACTTCAAGTCCGTATGACTATGACACATAGTTCAAGAATTTACATTTTAGGAGCAAGAGAGTGTGCAGAAAGAAAGGATAAGAAAACACCTGTCTTTAATTCAAAAAAAAACACCTATCTATCTCCTTTAAGACAAACCAACAAAAAAATATTGTTATTGAAAACTAATAAACATTGAATACAAAAAGCCTGACAAAAAAATTAAATGCTATTGAAATAATAAATATTGAATACAAAAGATCTTGCTTTAAAAAAGCAAAGAGGAGGAAGAGAGGAAAAAATTTTATGAGCTTGATTTAAAAAATTGAAGAAATGGGGCTGTGAGATAAAAAAAATTAATGAAAATTAATGTAATATCATTCCCATCACAGTATTTGTTTTTGGGCCAACCAATTTTTATGCTACAAGCAAAAAAAAAAGTTCTGAATATCAACCGTTTAATTTTTCAAATAATATTTTGATTTTGTTTCAATCTTTTATATGAAAGGTTTAAGAAAAATAAAGAAAATATTCAAATATTTCCTATATAAAGTATGGGTTTACTTTTCCCCATAAATTACCCCATCCCAAAGCAGTCAGAGCCTTCAGGAATTCACCCAGACAAAGTTAGACTATTACCACAGCACCAGTAGCAAGAATATAGAAATCTGTGGGAGCTTCATTCTGCAAGATGACGTCTTCCTTGGGAGGAAAATATTCAGCCTTCATTTCCGAGACCTTTTCCACAAAATAGAAACCAAAAAAAATTAAACAATCAGCAAAAGAAAAAAAATGGTTAGATCCAAAAATAGTCATTTACTTTATTTAAAGTACATCCAAATAAAAAAAAAAAGTTCAACTGTAAGCTAACACCATTA
This sequence comes from Vachellia pachyceras, assembly GCA_025593235.1. Lineage (NCBI taxonomy): Eukaryota > Viridiplantae > Streptophyta > Magnoliopsida > Fabales > Fabaceae > Vachellia > Vachellia pachyceras. Next base: position 14,347 of record JANTPZ010091224.1, on the reverse strand, counting down.
GATATTTAAGTATAAAAATAGCTTTGACCCGTCACAAAAAGTAACAGTATTAAAGGTTAGGTGTAGTTTTGCTCAAACAAACAAGGAAAGACTGGGGGCAATTACCAGTTGGAAAAGCAAGTCATTAGAGACGCCACGAAATAAATAAACCTTATCCACCAGATTGTAGAAGAGGTAATGGGAAATGCTTGATCTTATGGCTTTAGGGAGAGAATCGAGCGTCTCTTGTTGCTCTAACCCTTCTGAATCTGTTCTGAACTTCAAACACAAATGTGCTATCATCTGATCTTGCAGCCGAACTGGTAACTGATTCCTCTGTGCAAAGCTTGCGGCTGCTTGTATCGTGTCCCTCTGCAAATCATCAACCAACCAAAACAAAAAAAAAAACTACTTCAACCACACCGATTAAGGACTAAAGCAACATCGTTTTGGGTTATTTTATCAGATCTGGGACATCCCAGGACCTTGTACTGAAAGTGACGTGTTTGAAGCTACAAGATCATCGTTGAGGAAAAAATGATAAATAACCGAGGAGAAAGTGGATTCTAGTCTTATATTTAGAAGCAAATCCAACCCCCATATAGTACTTATATTAAGTACAAGAGTCCCGTAACTAGTTATCTAGCTGTGGGAGGAGAAACGGATTTGATTGTTTACTTACAAATTGTCTGGTTCGACTTGTGAAGTGGACGACAAGATTGGTCATGTTACCAATCAAATAAGCGGTTAGTCCCAGATTAAAGAGCATGTAAAAGATGTCAAAGATCATCTCTCTGGAATTCACTGGATGCAAATCTCCATAGCCGACAGTTGTTAAGGTTGTAATAGACCAGTATATAGTAATCACATATCTCAGCCACAAGCTCTGTTCCTCAAAATCCACCCCCATTTGTACTCCTAACCAAGTCTTTTTAGGATCATGATACCTAGCAGCAAGAAGATAATAGAAGCATCCAGCACAGTGAACAGCGAAAAGTGTAACCTGCGCACAGAAACACAACCCAAAAAAAAAAATAAAGTTGTTCATCTTCCACAATGCAAACTCTTTACATCGAATCAGAACACTGTCACGTTTAGAAAACTTACACATATAAGCTTAATACAACGAACCCAGAAATAGTTATAGCTCTTGTCTTTCTCCAATCTGATCAAAGGGTTAAAAAGAGTAGAGATTCGAAATCAGAACTTAGTAGAGAGGATTTTGATCTGAAGCAAAAATTATTGTATCTATTGTACCTGGAAAACAGAGCACTGACTCTTCGGAGACGCCAGAGGCGAAGCATGTTGAAGAATCCATAGGTTTTAAGGGGGGAAGGGGAGATCGTGCGAACGAGTTCAGAAGGGATGGTAGAGACAACATCAAAGACAAGCCAAGATCTTACGTATTTCCAGGCGATTCTTCTATGGCTGTCCACTAACAAGTAGGAGGCTTTGTCTAGATAAGCAACGAAGAAGGTAAGAATTATGTCGATCGCGAAGAATCCGTTGACAACGTTGTCTGTAATGGAAAGCGGTCTTATCGGTTCCTTGAGGAATCCAAACTCAAATGGCGATACCCATGCCGTGTATATGACTAGAATCACCAGAAAAGTTTGCCATATCCTGTGGGGCAAGGGGGGACAAAAAGCTTTATTCGCTTCCAATAAGAATCAAGCTGTTTCCAATTTAAAAATTGAAACTTTCTTGTCCCATCTTGGAATAATAATGGTCATATATTTGAACTAAAGAAGAAGAAGAAGGAGAAGAGGCATATATAGCTGCCAGCAATCTATGACGGAAAGCAAGAATTTCTGTAACAGTTCAAGAAGAAGCACCCATTAAGCTGACTGGCGAATAGTAGGCATTTCTCAATAGATTACAATTTTAGAGTAAGAAAATGAAAAGGAAATATTTAAAAGAGTACGAGTTTGGCCTTTGAAAATAAAAACAAAGAATCAGCTTTGATTGGAGAAGACAAGAAGACGAAAGAGGGATGCAATTAAGTCTAAACAACAGCATGATAAGAAAAATAAAAAAGATCACTTTCGACAGTCACGAGAATGCAGCCAATAAAATACATGAAAAAGAAAACAGCAAGGAAGAGAGAAGATCACGAGAAGAAATAGAGAGAGAGAGAGACAAGAAACCAGAAAAGGGAGATGAGAATGTGAAGGGGAGAGAGAACGAAACCTGTAACGGCGGTCGTAGGGGGAGATGATGAAAGGTCGAAGGATGTTCCGGCGGTTGCTCCGACCGCCAAGAGAAGGTAAGATTCCTGTAGAGAGACTGTATTGGCTGCCATCCCTGGACAATTCAAGCTCTTCTTGCCCACACACACCAACACCAAACACCCCTCTGTTTCTGCTTCCTATCATTTTTTCTCTCACCTCTCTCTCTCTAGATACATATAAATATATCTCTATCTCTCTCTGGGTCTCTTATTTTGTTTGCCATATGGTTCGAGTCGGCATGGCAAGGGAGTTCTGTAATCTGTTGCTCAGTGTTGCGTTCGTTTATTGCGGAGGGGGTTACAAGAAGACCGTCTGTGAGTTTGGCTTTATATAGAGAACAGAGAGAGGGAGAGAGAGAGAGAGGGAGAGAGAGAGACACGTGCATTCTGTATTCGTTTCTGCTCGAAGTCCAGAAAGTCAAAGCATTTTGTTGTTTTTCTAATTAAAAATTGGCCCTTTTCAATTACATGACACAATTACATTAAAAGATAATTTATGTGTGTGTGAATCCATTGAAATAAAAGAGTTTATAGATTTTGAGATGATTTTAAAAATTCTGAGATGATTTTACGGGTTTTGAGATTTTTTTACTGATTTCAAGATACTTTTTATCTTGACTTATTGCACCATTTAGAAAAAGTTTTCTCAAAGATACACATCATAGATAGATATTGTAGTGTTTCCCGGTGCATATTGTTAAATAAAGGAAAAATGACAGACAAGTCCCAAGCAAGCAAAAAAATGAATCAAAGGTCCCAAACAATCTGACAATTATCCTCAGGTCCCATGGGACCTTTTCGTGATTAATTGAAGTTGTGTAAAGTCCATATTGCCCTTCAGTTAGTTGTGAGAGAGAGAGAGAGATGAAAACAGGGAATTATTTCAATGAAAGTCAGATCACAAAAGGGAGGAAAGTGAGTCTGAAAAACGGAAGAGGTCGCAGGGTTTCTGAAATCGGCAATATGTGCTCTGAATGTGTAAGGTTTGGTATTTCCTTCGTGCATAACAAAAGCATGATGGTCCGAAATGGCTGGTCCTAAAGTGAAAGCTGGGTTTTCAGTGGGTGTGTATCTCCTCAGTGAAAAGTGAAACATATTTGTGCTGCTCTAATGTCAAACACGTTAAACATGTACATTATGCATAAGATGTGGAATATTGTTATTTTGATGTATGTGTGTATATATATATATGCTTGATAATCTCTGTTCGAAGAAAGGAAAAGCAAAGAACAGTGTTGACGGAAGCACAATATCTAACCTGGAGAAAGCAAATCTAAGTTGGAAATTTCTGAAAAAAGAAAAAATGATTGTCATTGATGGATAAACCATAAATAAGCAAACTTGTTGGGAGCACAATATTAATGGTTGTTATTAAAGTGGATTGAAAAGTAATGTGGTTATTTTTATTAAGAAGGGGGTTGTGTGTGCTCTGTTTTCGTTGATCATGATCTGTTTCTTATGTGAAATTACGATGGAATGCAGATAAAAAGTGAAGTTGCAGTGTTTACAAGTATTGTAGCTACTGAGGCTGTTAACAACAGCAGCGAAGGTTGTTAATGTGACTTCTGAGATGGTTAATGATAAGTGCAATCTGTAGACGTTAATACTGATGGCTAGCACGTCTGGGAAGAATATGCTGTGCTTCCTTCATATAGAAGGAAGATTTGTAAGCAATGAATCAGGGGGAAATGTATGTAGGTGGAATGATAAGATCAAGAGTCATTAAAGAAGGCACAAGTTATGAAGAGTTAAAAACAATTATAGCATCAACTGTGTGAAAAGAAACCCTCTAGAATGGCCAAGACTTTTTCACGATGTTTGTTTTTAGGGCTATTTACAAGCCATCATAATACGCCACTCTTGAGTTGCTATAGTTCAACCGAACTATAATAAGGCATAGTATAACCGTCCTCCCCTTATGTGGCATCCCACTTTTTATCCATGAAAGCACGTGGACACCACAAGAATCCCCACAAGGCAAGCAACGTGGTCAATGAAAATGAATGGTCACAATGCAGATGAATTATTAAATAACACATGCAGGAATCAATGGAGTACTGTTGACATACATATCGCGTTGACCATGAACTTTAGCCCAAGTGACTTCCTTGTCGAAAGTGTCACCATGGTGAAACAATTCTGGCTTCAGCTTTTGCATAGTTTGTAATAAGAAATCTCTCTAAAGGAAGTAAACCACAATCAGCAATAAAAAAACAGATCAAACAATACAAAACATCTTTCTATTTGATCCTTTGGATAGGACTAAACCACAATCAGCAGTTAAGAAAAAACTTATAAGACTATACCGTTCTATTTGCTATGTGCTCCTTTGGATCAGTCCACCTTGTTGTTTTACTCTTCTTCCTCGTGCTTTAGTCTGGCCTCTGGTCTATTAATGAATCTAATACATAAAACCGAATCGTTTGGGTATGGAGCACGTAGCACGACCAATGATCAAGGAAAACAGTAGGACCAAAAATGAATTCACAATCCCCAATGTTATAGCTAACATGTTTTGGGAGGATGTGTGCTTCATTTTCTTTCAAGTTCCATTTAGAGGGATTCTCAACTATCTTGGACATGAAATGTGGAGTGAACACATGGTGGGTGACTCTTCCGTCCTTCTTATATTGCTCGGCCACAAAGGCCTTCGCAACTATTGCCATCACCTTCATCATTGACACACAATGAGACAATACCTATTTCAACATCAAATTGGTTAACACTAAACAAATGAACTCATCGTATCATTGAGCCACCCCCTAGGTCGGAGGCAATAAAGCTCCGCCTGAGTAACATAGTAGTCATACATATCCACAAATATCCTAAATCAACACAATCACAACAGTTAGTAATATATTTCATTGACATTAATCCCCAATACACGATTCGTTAACTTGCTCTTCACCTTCCGCATTCTTCGGCCTCTGTGTACATAGATCAAATAACCTCGCCTGCTCATCGAACCCACGCTTTCCCTTCTGCTTAACATTCTGATTAATCCAGGGGGAGCTAACGGCCCAACTTGGAGTTTTTGTTCATTGCGACCTTCTCAATATATCATGGCCTTTCTTCTCTTCTTGTGTGTCTCTGATCTCAAGCTTGTCTGCCTCATCTAATTCCTCTGCAGCTACTCCTGCTCTGTCAGAATGAGATTCTGATTCTGTAATGTCAGAATCAGAATCTACATGCCTAGATGGTCCTGCTCCCTCTGTGTCCTTCTCATATCCCTCACCCGCTGTATCATTCACATGCAAACGGTTCTGAAGTGCAAGCAACTTTGCTCCAACAATCCCTATGATCGAATAATATGTTCTTTGGATTTCCTGAAATAAGTAAGATGCAGTTACATGTCCGCCATAAAGTAAGCATATCAACATCAAAGGGCTAACAACTACAGGGTTCGTGAGCATTGTCTCTGCATTAAAGTGTCCATGTGGCTGCACCTATCCCCGCTTAAGAATATGCAACAAGCCCGTCTCACTTTCCTTCTCAAGGGAGACCTTCCTCTTTACCCAATCATCAGTCCAATACATAATGGCCTGTGCCTCATCACCTGCTACCAATTTCCCAAAGGGAAATTTTGCAAGCAAAATATCTGCATGATTAAATCAAACACAATGTATGTTTAATAATGAGAATGTCACTACAAATTAAGCTACTAATGAGAAAGTCCCTTACCATCAGGAAATACAAGCAACCACAACTGTCTTCCTTTCTTTCCACATCCCTTTGACCAATTCCCTCTTAAATCCCGTAACGGCATCGGAAAGTTCCATAATAATAAATGAACACCAATCAAAGGCACCCATCGCATGTTGAGTGACTATCAAGCACTTCAACACACGCTCAGTTACATAAATGCTTGCGGATGGAGTCAATAAGGTACCTAATACAAAAAGTACAAAATACAACTCAAAGTTGTCATCACTCTCCCCCATCAACCACTCTCATATCTTTTAGTATGGTAAACCTTTATACAATGTACACATATCAACAAACATGGGATCTTTATCCCCAATATTAACATCTATCTTGTTCCCCTATGTGGTAAACCCATAAATTGTTGCATAACAATAGGTCCTAGTACCCGAGTTGCCCCTCTTATTGTCACAACATTTGTGACCGGTTCAAAACAAGTCATGAATTGTGTACACAAATCACGGTTGATTTGTGTGCAACAAACCTATACAAGCTTATCGAGGCCTATGGCCTTAAGCCTTTGCATCAATTCTAGCCTCATCTTTATTTGATCGCACACCGTTATAAACTGTTTTGGCGTGCATCTTGTAAGGAACGGCACCACATACGTCTTCCTTCTCCGTGGACCTCTTATCTCCTCGGTCCGCTTACTATATGAAGCCTTTTCCTTCCTACTCAAACCGTTCTATGCATCCCTCACTTTCACACTTTCCCCTATGCATGACTTCCTCTCTTTAGCGGCCTTCCCCTTCCTCTTACGTTTCTGCTTCTATTTGAAATATTCTTCTGTGAACAAATGGTAGCCTGAAAAATTTGAGGACCTTTTTAATGCTTTACCCTTCTCCATCTTTGTTTCCTGAAATACACGAATATACAACTGAAAGTTAAGTGACTTCTTTCTACAGAAAGCTAAACGGAACATTACAACAACTTAACAACTCAACATTGTATTTTAGGAGCTGCCTTCATGGCATTTTCGGGACTAATACAAGTAGAAAAACTTAGCAACTCAACATTCAATTTTAGGAGCCGCCTTCATCTAACAGAGCATAATAATGTCATTCAGTTGATTAAAATTACTACACAATCTTGCATATTAAGTTCTTACCATGTGTCCTTTCAAAATCAAACACTACCTTAACACATTATTGTGTTGGGATTTTAGAACGTACATGCAGCGAAAATTAAAATTTTCTAATCCCAACTACGGATCTATCAAAGGCGTTTAGATCAAGGAGATAGAGCCGTACCTTTTGCATTTTGAATCCAAAGCATTTCTTGCGTTTAGATCTCTTCAGGTTCCATGATCATTTGCATTCTTAACTCCAATCACGAGGAGCCGACTTTTCTTTGATCTCCTCCCTCTACTGGTATCCACGCGAACAGCTCCCAACAATCGCAGCATGCTAGCGCCTCTTACGTCTCACTCTCTATAGGGTTTCTGTGGCTCACAATCAGATTTTGAATAGAATGCCTTTCTTGCTCAAGAGTCCTATTATTTTTAGAACTCATAGAGAGCTTCTAGAATCCGTGATTAATCTTTAAAATTTGAATTCAGATATAAAAAGATATTCAAGATTAATCTTTATTAATCTTGAAATTCGAATTTTCAAAAGGATATTCAAGATTAATCTTGAAATTTGAATTTCAAAAAAGATATTCAAGATTAATCTTCTTGAAATTTGAATTTCAAAAAGATATCCCAGATCAATCTTTATTAAACTTGAAATTCGAAATTCAAAAGATATTTAAGATTAATTTTTATTAAACTTGAAATTCAAAATTTGAAATTCGAATTTGGCAATTCTGATTTGGATTAATCTGATTTGATCAAATCATATCCATATATAATTAATCCAAATAGTGAGCCAACGAATTTAATTTATCTTTATAAATTAAATCTGAACATTAAGTCAGTTATTTAATTTATCAAATAAATTAAATACTAACATATAATATTATTGTCATTTCGAATTTATATATATAATTCAAATAAACCCTAGAATTAAAGCTCTTGTTGGGTTGTTCTTGCGTGTGACCTTGTAGGCCCATATGAAGTTGGCGGTGGGCTAAACTCAACATTAGCCCACAAGTCGCAAACGATCCCTAGCAAGACATTACGACTACCCAAATCATATGGGGATCGTTAACACGATGCAACCTTTTATGCAACCACATCATGTCCCTTTTGTCACACGATATCTCGGTCAAGGATGAGGCATGGATGACGTCATCCTCCTATTCTCGACCATTACTTTCTTGATCCCTGAGTAGTCTGATCAAGGAAATGAAAACTCCTTTTCATTACAGTATGTCCTTACATTTCTCAGACTCACTCATCTATGCAAAAGTTATCATAATTAAATGGAGAAAATATATTAAAATAAATAATGTCTAAGGTATAATGATTGGCCCCTATAGCACAATTTCCAACATATTGCTCAACCTCACAAATACAAACTTACAATTACATCAAGTATTTCAATTTGTCATTCAAGGAGTCAGTCGTCCAGATGGAGTATTCCAAAGATATAGCTTTAAAGACACAGATGGTGTATTCTAGAGTCAGTGATCCTACAACATATTTTATTCCTACATGGTGCATTCCGAATACACATGCCATATGACAGGATTTTGCAAGTACACAGATGCAAACTTAAACCCCCAAATCCACAAATGCTCAAGTTAACCCAAAAATCCACAAATGTACAAGTTCAGAGAAATAGCACATATTAGCTTCACATTCTAAATTTAAATCAGCATTTTCATTGATGCAATATTATTGCAAGGGAATCTGCTTGCTAAAGCAAATCGCGAATAGAGGACAAATCATAAGCATAATGGTCATTATGATTACTAAAACACGCATACACGGTAATGTACCGAACGGCTTTACGGCGACAAGAGCGATGGCTCAAGGCCAACAGAGAGACAACTTTACGACAAGATGGGTCGACGGCTTCAATCACTACGGCGTCTCCACGATTTTGGAAAAGCGATGGCTTCAGTCGACCAAAGCGATGGCCATGGATTCAGTCGAGTAAAGCGACGACAACATCTTCAGGCGAGCAGGGCGATGGCGACGGGCGACCACAGCGATGGCGGCGCGCGAGCAGAGGCGGCTCCACTATTTTCAAACTCCTTCCTTTTTCCTGAATGGCTTCACCCCCTTTTCATTGTTCAAACGCGCAGTGGGTGAAGGGCAATTTTGACTTTTCACAACTTCAATTAATCACCAAATGGTCCCATGGGACCTGAGGATAATTGTCAGATTGTTTGAGACCTTTGATTCATTTTTTCCTTCCATGGGACCTATCCGTAAATTTCCCTTAAATTAAATTGTGTTGTGTTTGCATTACAATATATAATGAAGTGAATCAAGAGGGCTTAGAGGTTTAAGATGGATGATGGGGTTCTAAAGATAATGAAATGAAATAATGAAGTGAAATGAAATTCTTGAATACACAGCACCGAAAAAGTATAAATGCTTTTGCAAGACTTAAGAAAAATTTATATATATATATATATATTTTTTTCTCTTTTTTTCTTCTTCTTTTCTTTTTTTTTTCCTTTTTTTAAAAACCGCTCACATATATAATTTCATCAACATATGCTTGCACATATAAGGATAGATTTTTCAAATGCTAGTTTTCAAGAGTGCATGGCTCAAAGGGTAGTAAAGGATGAAATAATGAAGGGTTTGTGTTTGGGCTAAACGAAAGGTTTTGAAATGAATGCCTCTATCATTTTTACAAAATATTGGATCATAAAACTTTGATTAAGAATTAAGACAAGTTCTAGAGAGATTACGAATCAAGACAGACCCACTCTAATAAAATGAAATTAGGCCCAATTATCCTCATGACAAGGCTAATGTCTCAATTAAACAGTCTCAAGAACTAAAAACGTAAAGGGTAAATTCAAAATTGATTTGCGCTTATCAATTACTAATAACTCGAAAAACGCGATTAACCAAATACTTTGATCCTTAGACTCATGCATCAACCTCCCAATGCATTGGCTATGAAAATCACATTTTCATAAGCATTGCTCAGGAATGTTAAAGGCATTAAAGGTGAGAGGAACTTTTATTTCAAAAATCCAAAACTTAATTAAAATTTTTTTTATATATGCACTGAGGTTTCACCGTGGCTAACCAATAAGTTGGTCGCGGCGAACCACACCCGAGAGGTGGTTCTGTGTGCATGTGATTTTCGCTGCGGCGCAACCATAAGATGGTCGCGGCAAAACTCACCCGAGAGGCTGAAATGCTTATTTAAAGACTTTCGCCGCGGCGAACAACAGAGTTGGTCACGGGGAAAATGGTGAGAAAGCAAAATTTTAGTTCAATATCTCTGGAAATTCAATATTTTTTGAAAAAATTTAAAAGAAATTTGAAAAATTCCCAAGTTTAAAGACAAAAATAGCCCTACATTATCCTTCAAAAATTTCAGTTGCATGTTAAAAATCAGAATATTACTTGGGAACACTCTAAATCCTAAATCTCCCCCCACACTTAATTCAAACATTGTCCTCAATGATTGGAAGGTAAGATTTACAAATCAATTAGCAGCATTCGCAAGCAAATATCAAACATCCATATGCTCATGCAACGAAATTCGAGAAAATAGCAAAGGAGAATCCATATATATACACATACAACTGAAACGACAAAGCAAGTGAAGTTCACGTCCAATTTATAGCAACCAGACTTTCATGTTCCTTGGCATAAAGAAAGCTAGAGATCAAACTGAGGGGAGTTTATTAAATTTATTAACTTCAAACTCTAATTACTCTACTTTCTACTAGACAGTTCCTCTCCCACATTCAATTCATCAGAAATATAAAATCATAGTAACAGAGTAAGTGAAAGAGAGGAACAACCTGATAGCTAAGGTGACTTGAAGTTCTCGTGGTAGTGCTTCAATAGATACCCATTAACTTTCATAATAGCTCCAGTGTCTTCATCTTTGAGCTCCACCATACCAAAATTGTGCGCCTTTGTTACTAGGAAAGGCCCGTCCCAACAATCGTTGAATTTTCCAGGTTTAAAGCTAAAACGAGCCTTGAACAATAGCACTCTATCGCCCTCCTTGAAGTTCTTCCTTAAGATGCCCTTGTCATGTACCAACTTAGTCTTTTCCTTATACATCCGAGCATTTTCATACGCTTCCATGCGTAATTCTTCCATTTCCTGCATTTGCAGCTTTCTTTCATTTCCAAGAGCTTCCATGTCCATGTTACACTATTTAACCGCCCAATATGCTTTATGCTCCAGCTCCACCGGAAGATGGCATGGTTTACCAAATACCAATCGGTACGGTGACATCCCAATCGGTGATTTATAAGCCGTTATGTAGGCCCATAGTGCTTCTTCCAGGCGTAGGCTCCAGTCCTTTTTTGATGGTTTCACCATCTTCTCTAGGATGAGCTTCACCTCTCTATTTGACACTTCGGCTTGACCATTGGTTTGCGGATGATAGGCGGTGGAGATTTTATGGTTGACACCAAACTTTGAAAATAGTTTATTCATAATTCTATTACAAAAGTGGCTGCCCCTACCACTTACTATGGCTTTGGGAATTCCAAACCTACAGAAAATGTTTGACTTGACAAATTTCAATACAGTTAGGGCATAATCTTTTCTAGTAGGAATTGCCTCAATCCATTTGGACACATAATCTACGGCTAAGAGTATATACACAAATCCAAAGGATGACGGAAAAGGTCCCATAAAATAATACCCCAAACATAAAAAATTTCACATAATAGCAAGGGTTGTTGAGGCATTTCATTACGTTTACCTAATCCCCCAAAGCGTTGACATCTATTGCAAGCGCGACAGAACAAATATGAGTCCTTAAATAAAGAGGGCCAGTAAAATCCTGAATCTAAGACCTTTCTAGCTGTCCTCCGAGTACTAAAATGCCCTCCGCAAACCATAGAATGGCAGGCCGAAATGATAGGCTCAAATTCCTCATCTGGTACGCATTTTCTTATTACTTGATCGCTACACATCCTCCATAAGTGAGGTGCATCCCATATGTAATGCCTGGACTCACTTTTGAGCTTTAACGCCTGAGGTGAAGTCATAAAAGGTGGGGTAAATCCAGTAACTAAATAATTGACAACATTGGCATACCATGGCTCCCTAACAATTAAAGCACATAAGAGTGAATCAAGAAACGAATCACAAGTTAAGTCAGAGGAATCTACTCCCCTGGTATCATCTGGTAATCGGCTTAGGTGATCCGCCACTTGATTCACAGATCCCGGTCTGTCCTTAATTTCCACATCGAACTCTTGAAGGAGCAAAGCCCATCTGATTAATCGTGATTTTGATTGAGGCTTTTTTAGTAAGTATTTAATAGCTGCATGGTCAGTGAAACCAATAATATGAGAGCTCAATAGATATGGTCTAAACTTTTCTAATGTAAACACAACAGCGAACAATTCTTTTTTAGTTGTGGTGTAATTTATTTGAGCTAGGTCTAAGGTCTTGGATGCATAAGCTATAGCTCTGGTAACCTTATCAATTTTCTGCCCAAGCATTACCCCTACGGCATAATTTGAAGCATCCCAAGAAAGTTCAAAGGGTAATTCCCAATTTGGGGCAATTAAAATAGGTGCAGAAACAAGCTTCTTTTTAAGTTCATCAAAAGCTACTTTGTAATTGTCATTAAAGTCAAACTTCACATCCTTTTGCAGCAACTGAGAAAGAGGTACTGCAATTTTGCTAAAGTCCTTGATGAACCGTCTATAAAACCCAGCATGACCAAGAAAAGAATGGATATTTTTTACGCAAATAGGGTATGGTAGCAAAGAAATTACTTCAATTTTCGCTCTATCTACTTCTATACCCTTTTGTGAAATTAAATGCCCTAGAACGATTCCTTCATTTACCATAAAATGGCATTTTTCAAAATTTAAAATCAAATTTTTCTCAATGCATTTTCGCAAAACCTTCTCAAGACTAGTCAAACAATCATCAAAGGATCCTCCGTAAACAATGAAATTGTCCATGAAAACTTCCATGCATTTTTCTAAAAATTCAGAGAAAACTGCCATCATGCAACGTTGGAAGGTCCTAGGAGCCTTACACAGTCCAAAGGGCATCCTTCGATATGCAAATGTACCAAAAGGGCATGTGAATGTGGGTTTGTCATGGTCCTCAAGTGCAATTGGTACTTGGAAATACCCCGAGAACCCATCCAAAAAACAGTAATGCGACTTCCCTGCTAGCCTCTCAAGCATTTGGTCAATAAAAGGTAAGGGAAAATGATCTTTTCGTGTGGCATCATTTAATTTCCTATAATCAATGCACACACACCAAGACTTTTGGACCCTTGTAGGTATAAGTTCGTCTTTTTCATTCCTCACCACTGTAATCCCACTCTTTTTTGGCACAACATGGATAGGGCTAACCCATTCACTATCTGAAATTGGATAAATGATCCCTGCACTCAATATTTAGTGATCTCTTTTTTTACCACATCCAATATCAGGGGATTCAACCTCCTTTGGGGTTGCCTAACAGGCTTTGCTTCTTCCTTCAAAAGAATTCTATGAGTGCATATCAATGGGCTAATCCCCGGGATATCTGCTAGGGTCCACCCTATGCTCTTCTATGTTCTCTCAAAACAGCTAATAATTTCTCTTCCTCCTTTTTAGATAAAGATTCAGCAATTATAACGGGAAGAGTATTATTGGGCCCCAGATAAGCATATTTTAAATTAGAAGGTAGGGGTTTCAATTCCAGGGTAGGGGTTGCACAACTGAAGGAATCAACTTATGAAGCTCAAGAGAGTTGAGATCACTTCCCTGATTAATTGAGGTGTCTTTGCGGTCTTTTGGCTGTCCAGCTACTTGACCAAAATTCTTTTCAACATTAATAGGCTTCTTCATTCCAAAGGAATCTTCTTTAATTGTGTTGTGCTTAGACTCGGTGTCCGGCTCACTCGGCTGCTCATTTTGAATCTGCGAAATAGGAAGTAAACATTTCATTACAATACATTACAGACATGTTCCCGTCCCCTCACAAGCACAGACAGAATTTTCAGAGTATAATGATGCAAAAGATGATGGCTCCTCATATTCGACCATTGAGGCAATAGATGAAATGCTTGACTGTACAAATCTATCCTCAGACTTAAACGTGGGACAAATACTTTCAATTATCATATTATTCGCAAGGTTGGTATGGTGTATGTGAGAATATGAACGAGTATGCATGAAAGGTATGTATGAGTGTATGTATGTGTGTATAGAAAAGTGTGTATGGTTTTAGTGTATGTATGTGTTGAAATTGAGATGAATGAAGTGTGAAAAGTGGAATTTGGCCGCGGCGAAAGGTTCCCAAGAGGAGTTTCTCATTCAGAAATGCAATTTTGGTCACGGCTAAATTCAAATTTGGTCGCGGTGCAACACACCCGAGAA
>JANTPZ010091223.1:0-31507 GCA_025593235.1 Vachellia pachyceras | reverse complement strand
TCAATACTCGAGTTTCACATGGGAGTATTCTTTCAAAACACATTTTAACACCAATACTTGAGTTTTCAAAATGATCACTCGAGTGTTTGCAACACTTCATCATAGTACTCGAGTTTTCACTTAAAGTGTTGGATTTCAGAAACATTTTTAGCCTTCAATACTCGAGTATTGAAATCAAGAACTCGAGTATTGTCAACACTTTCAACAAAAACTCAAGTGTTGCTTGAAAGTATTGATTTTAAATTTATGAAAAAACAATGATACTCGAGTATTCAAACACAGAACTCGAGTATTCCTCAATACTTTCATACAAACTTGACAGAACTCGAGTATTTCAGCAATAACACATAATCAATAACAATTTAAGCTTTATAACTCTTGAAATCATTTTGTTATCATCAAAAAAAGGCATCAACATTTTCAAATAAAAAAGGGCCCATATTTTTTCGACAATATTAGTGTTTAAGGAATTAAACATTTAACTCTATTAAAATTGAATGCACACATCCACTGTGATACTGTTTGGAATTAGGATTCCTTAAATCGTGTTTTTTTAGAATCCAAATATTTTCAAATAAGAAAGGGCCCATATATTTTTCAACAAGATTAGTGTTTAAGGAATTACACATTTAACTCTGTTAAAAATGAATGGAAACATCAACTGTGACTCATTTTTTAATTAGGATTCCATAAATCGTGTTTTTTTTAAATCCAAATATTTTCACATAAAAAAGGCCCATATTTTTTTCAACAAGATTAGTGTTTAAGGAATTAATCATTTAACTCTATAAGATTTGAATGGAAACATCCACTGTGACTCAGTTTAGAATTAGGATTCCATATATGGTGTTTTTTTTTCAAAATTCAATCATTTTCACATAAAAAGGGCCCATGTGTTTTTCAACAAGATTAGTGTTTAAGGAATTAAACATTTAACTCTCTTACATTTGAATGGAAACATCACTTTGACTCTGTTTGGAATTATGATTCCTTAAACAGTATTTTTTTTTTCAAATTTCAAAGAATTTCACATAATAAAGGAACCATATTTTTTCAACGAGATTAATGTTTAAGGAATTAAACATTTAACTCTTTTAGATTTTAATTGAAACATTCACCATGAATCATTTTGGAATTAGGATTCCTTAAATCTTGTTTTTTTCCAAAACTCAAAATTTTTCACATAAAAAAGGGCCCATATGTTTTTCAACAACATTAGTGTTTAAGGAATTAAACGTTTAACTCTCGTAGATTTGAATGGAAACATCACTTTGACTCAGTTTGGAATTAGAATTCCTTAAACAACGTTGATTTTTTCAAATTTCAAATATTTTCTCGTAAAAAAGGGACCATATTTTTTCAACGAGATCAGTGTTTTAGGAATTAAACATTCAACTCTCTTAGATTTTAAGGGAAATATCCACTGCGACTTAGTTTGGAATTAGGATTCCTTAAATCATGTTTTTTCCAAAATTCAAATATTTTCACTTAAAAAAGTGCCCATATTCTTTAGACAAGATTAGTGTTTAAGGAATTAAACATTTAACTCTGTTAAAATTGAATGGAAACATCCACTGTGACTCAATTTGGAATTAGGATTCCTTAAATTGTGTTGTTTTTTTCAAAATTCAAATAATTTTAAATCAAAAAGGGCCCATATATTTTTCAACAAGATTAGTGTTTAAGGAATTAAGCATTTAACTCTATTTTATTTTAATGGAAACATCAACTGTGACTCAGTTTAGAATTAGGATTTCATAAATGGTGTTGTTTTTTTAAAATTCAAATATTTTCACATAAAAAGGGCCCCTATTTTTTTCAACAAGATTAGTTTTTATGGAATTAAACATTTAACTCCCTTAGATTTGAATGGAAACATCACTGTAACTCGTTTTGGAATTATGATTCCTTAAACAGTATTGTTTTTTAAAATTTCAAATATTTTAACATAAAAAAGGGACCATTTTTTTCAACGAGATTAGTGTTTAAGGAATTAAACATTTAACTGTCTTAGATTTTAATGCAAACATCCACTGTCACTTATTTTTTAAATAGGATTATTTAAATCGTGTTGTTTTTTTTAAAAAGTCAAATATTTCAACATAAAAAAGTGCCCATATTCTTTGACAAGATTAGTGTTGAAGGAATTAAACATTTAACTCTCTTAGATTTGAACGGAAACATCCACAGTGACTCAGTTTAGAATTAGGATTCCTAAAATGGTGTTGTTTTTTTAAAATTCAAATATTTTCACATAAAAAAGGCCCATATTTTTTCAACAAGATTAGTGTTTAAAGAATTAAACATTTAACTCTATTAGAATTGAATGGAAAATACACTGTGACTCAGTTTTTAATTAGCATTCCTTATATTGTGTTTTTTTTTCAAAATTCAAATATTTTAACCTAAAAAAGGCCTATATTTTTTTTCACAAGGCTAGTGTCTAATGAATTAAACATTTAAGTCTCTTAGATTTGAATGGAAACATCAACATTAACTCAGTTTGGAATTATGATTCCTTAAATCGTGTTGTTTTTTCAAAAATCAAATACTTTCACATAAAAAAGGGGCCCATATTTTTTTCAACAAGATTAGTGTTTAAGGAATTAAACATTTAACTCTCTAAGAATTGAATAGAAACATCCACTGTGACTCAGTTTTTAATTAGAATTCCTTGAGTCATGTTTTTTTTAAATTCAAATATTTCAACATGAAAAAGTGCCCATATTTTTTCGAAAAGATTAGTGTTTAAGGAATTAAACATTTAACTCTCTAAGATTTGAAGGGAAACATACACTGTGACTCAGTTTTTAATTTGCATTCCTTAAATCGTGTTGTTTATTTTCAACAAGATTAGTGTTTAAGGAATTAAACATTTAACTCTATTAGAATTGAATGAAAACATCCACTGTGACTCATTTTTTAATTAGAGTCATTAAATAGTGTTGTTTTTTAAAAATTCAAATGTTTTCACATAAAAAAAGGACCATATTTTTTTAACAAGATTAGTGTTTAAGGAATTAATCATTTAACTCTCTAAGATTTGAATGAATATGTCCACTGTGACTCAGTTTTTAATTAGCATTCCTTAAATCGTGTTTTTTCAAAATTTAATTATTTTATCATAAAAAAGCGCCCATATTCTTTTTAACAATATTAGGGTGTAAGGAATTAAACATTTAACTCTTTTATAATTGAATGGAAATATCCACTGTGACTTTTTTAAATAGAAATATTTAAATCGTGCTTTTTTTTCAAAAAATCAAATATTTTCACATAAATTAGTGCCCATATTCTTTTGACAAGATTAGTGTTTAAGGAATTTAAGATTTAACTCTCTTAGAATTGATTGGAAACATCCACTGTGACTCATTTTTTAAATAGGATTCTTTAATTCGTGTTGTTTTTTCAAAAAGTCAAATATTTTCACATAAAAAAGTGCCCATATTTTATAGACAAGATTAGTGTTTAAGGAATTAAACATTTAACTCTCTTAGATTTGAACGGAAACATCGACTGTGACTCAGTTTTTAATTAGAATTCCTTAAATCGTGTTTTTTTAAAAAAATTCAAATATTTCAACATAAAAAAGAGCCCATATTTTTTCGACAAGATTAGTGTTTAAGGAATTAAACATCTAACTCTCTTAGATTTGAATGGAAACATCCACTGTGACTCAGTTTTTAATTAGGATTCCTTAAATCGTGTTGTTTTTTTAAAATTTAAATATTTTCATATGAAACGGGGCCCATATATTTTTCAATGATTAGAATTGCGATTACATAAATGGTGTTGGTTTTCAAAATTCAAATATTTTCACATAAAAAGGGCCCATATTTTTTTAACAAGATTAGTGTTTAAGGAGTTAACCATTTAACTCTATTAGAATTGAATGGAAACATCCGCTGTGACTCATTTTTTCATTATAATTCCTTAAATAGTGTTGTTTTTTTAAAAAAATCAAATATTTTCAAATAAAAAAGGCCCATATCCTTTTCAACAAGATTAGTGTTTAAGGAATTAATCATTTAACTCTCTAAGATTTGAATGGAAGCATCACTGTCACTCAGTTTTTAATTAGCATTCCTTAAATCGTGTTGTTTTTTTTCAAATTTAAATATTTTCATATAAAACAGGGCCCATATATTTTTCAACAAGATTAGTGTTTAAGGAATTAAATATTTAACTCTCTTAGATTTGAATGGAAATATTCACTCTGACGCAGTTTAGAATTGGGATTCCGTAAATGGTGTTGTTTTTTCAAAATTCAAATATATTCACACAAAAGGGGCCAATATTTTTTCCAACAAGATTAGTGTTTAAGGAATTAATCATTTAACTCTCTAAGATTTGAATGGAAACATCCGCTGTGACTTAGCTTCTAATTAGCATTCCTTAAATCGTGTTGTTTTTTTTTTCAAAATTCAAATATTTTAACATAAAAAAGGGCCCAAATTTTTTTTCAATAATATTAGTGTTTAAGGAATTAAACATTTAACTCTCTTACATTTGAATGGAAACATCCACTGTTACTCAGTTTTTAATTAGAGTTCCTTAAATCGCGTTTTTTTATTCAAATATTTCAACATAAAAAAATGCCCATATTTTTTCGACAAGATTAGTGTTTAGGGTTATTAGAATTGAATGGAAACATTCACTATGACTCATCTTTTAAATAGGATTATTTAAATAGTGTTGTTTTTTCAAAAAGTCAAATATTTCAGCATAAAAAAGTGCCCATATTTTTTCGACAAGATTAATGTTTCAGAAATTAAACGTTTAACTCTTTTAAATTTGAATGGAACAGTTCACTGTGACTCATTTTTTAATTAGCATTCCTTAAATCGTGTTGTTTTTTTTCAAAAGTCAAATATTTTCATACAAAAAAGGGCCCATATATTATTCAACAAGATTAGCGTTTAAGGAATTAAAAATTTAACTCTCTTAGATTTGAATGGAAACATTCACTGTGACTCAGTTTAGAATTGGGATACCATAAATGGTGTTGTTTTTTTTCAAAATTCAAATATTTTCACATAAAAAGGGCCCATATTTTTCGACAAGATTACTGTTGAAGGAATTAAATATTTAACTCTATTAGAATTAAATGGAAACATCCACGGTGACTCATTTTTAAATAGGATTCTTTAAATCATGTTATTTTTTCAAAATATCAAATATTTTAACATAAAAAAGTGCCCATATTTTTTTTGACAAGATTAGTGTTTAAGGAATTAAACATTTAACCCTCATAGATTTGAATGAAAACGTCCACTGTGACTCATTTTTTAAATAGCATTCCTTAAATCGTGTTGTTTTTTTAACAATTCAAATATTTTCATATAAAAAGGGCCCATATATTTTTCAACAAGATTAGTGTTTAAGGAATTAAATATTTAACTCTCTTAGATTTGAATGGAAATATCCACTTTGACTCAGTTTAGAATTGGGATTCCGCAAATGGTGTTTTTTTTCAAAAGTCAAATATTTCACATAAAAGGGCCCATATTTTTTCCAACAAGATTAGTGTTTAAGGAATTAATCATTTAACTCTCTAAGATTTGGATGGAAACATCCACTGTGACTCAGTTTCTAATTAGCATTCCTTAAATCGTTTTTTTTTTCAAAATTCAAATATTTTAACATAAAAAAGCGCTCATATTTTTTTCAATAATATTAGTGTTTAAGGAATTAAACATTTAACTCTCTTACATTTGAATGGAAACATCCACATTTACTCAGTTTTTAAATAGAATTCCTTAAATCGTGTTTTTTTAAATTCAAATATTTCAACATAATAAAGTGCCCATATTTTTTTTGACAAGGTAGTGTTTAAGGAATTAAACATTTAACTCTATTAGAATTGAATGGAAACATCCATTTTGACTCACTTTTTCATTATAATTCCTTAAATAGTGTTGTTTTTTGAAAAAAAATCAAATATTTTCACATAAAAAAGGCCCATATTCTTTTCAACAAGATTAGTGTTTAAGGAATTAATCATTTAACTCTCTAAGATTTGAATGGAAGCATCCACTGTGAATCAGTTTTTAATTAGCATTCCTTAAATCGTGTTGTTTTTTTAAAATTTAAATATTTTCATATAAAACGGGGCCCATATATTTTTCAACAAGATTAGTGTTTAAGGAACTAAATATTTAACTCTCTTAGATTTGAATGGAAACATCCACTGTTGTTAGTGCAGGACAAGACCAAGAAGGGGGGTTGAATTGGTCTGCTTAAAATTTTAGAAATTAAAACAAATTTAAAGACTATAGCTGAGAGATGAAGGAGAAGATGAACAAGAGAAATTATCCTGGTTCGGTCCTTCTGACCTACGTCCAGTCCCCATAACACTTCTGAGCTTTGTAATCCACTAATCAAAACAAGTCAGGCACAACAACCTTTTTACACTAGGAGATTTACACTCCCCCTTACTTCACGTAATAAAACAGAGTCTCACGCTCTCTGTTTTTCTCTTGCTTTCAGACCAAATCTCAACCCAATATATTCAAGGTCCCAACCTTGAATTAACTCATAGATTTACAAAAGATTTTGCTATAAGAATCTTTCTTAAAGAGTTGATAGCAATAAATGAAGTTCGGAATGTGAATTGAATGATATAACAGAGAAATAGACCAAAGGCTTTTAATGCTCATGAAAGAATTGTTATTTTTGTAATGAATGCTTGGAGCCTTTTATAGATGAGAGAAATAATGTTGCCGTTAGATAGAGTTCATTGTCCTTTACTCTCATTCACCAACTCTTCATCTTCGCCATTAATGCTGTAATTAATGTTTTATGAGCAGCATGGGCAACGAAGTCTTGATTTATGCTTTCTATCAACAGGTACAGTGTTTTTCTCTTCCTTTGATCCTGCATTTCAGCATTTATGAGGGTAGGTTAAGTTCTAACGTTGTTATACACTAATAAAGAAAGATACGGAGAAGGTGAAAAGCTGTCAGAAAGAGAAAATAACCATTGAGAAAATATACTCGAGTGTTTGATCATAATACTCGAGTGTTGGTCAAGCATTTTGAATTTTGTGAAGTGATACTCGAGTGTTCTGAGTCAATGCTCGAGTTTTGTAAACACTTTTGAAGTTACTCGAGTGTTAACTAAGAGTGTTGGAAAAGAGTTTGAAATTTGATGTGAATACTCGAGTGTTAAAATCATTATACTCGAGTGTTGAGAAGAAAACTAGAAGTGAAATCATTTGAAATCTCTTAATACTCGAGTGTTGAAAACATAATACTCGAGTGTTAAGATGGAAGTGTTGAGTTTTTGAGAAGAAGAGGCTTGATACTCGAGTGATGAAATCTCTTAGATTTTAATGGAAACATCCACTGTGACTCAGTTTGGAATTAGGAATCCTTAAATCGTGTTGGTTTTTCAAAATTCAAATATTTTCACATAAAAAAGGGCCCATTTTTTAACAATATTAGTGTTTAGGAAATTAAACATTAAACCCTCTTCTATTTGAATGGAAACATCGACCGTGACTTATTTTTTAAATAGGATTCTTTAAATCGTGTTGTTTTTTAAAAAAGTCAAATATTTTCACATAAAAAAGAGCCAATATTTTTTTTGACAAGATTAGTGTTTAAGGAATTAAAAATTTAACTCTCTTGGACTAGAATGCAAACATCCACTGTGACCCAACTTTTAATTAGGATTTCTTAAATAGTAGTTTTTTTCAAAATTCAAATATTTTCACATAAAAAAGGCCATATTTTTTTCAACAATATTCGTATTTATGGAATTAAACATTTAACTCTCTTCGATTTGAATGGAAACATCGACTGTGACTCAGTTTGGAATTAGGATTCCTTAAATTGTGTTGTATTTTCAAAATTCAAATATTTTCAATACAAAAGGACCCATATTTTTTTTAACAATATTAGTGCTTAAGGAATTAAACATTTAACTGTATTAGAATTGAATGGAAACATACATTGTAACTCATTTTTTAAATAGGATTCTTTAAATCGTATTGTTTCGTCAAAATGTCAAATATTTTCACATAAAAAATTGCCCATATTTTTTCGATAAGATTAGTGTTTAAGGAATTAAACATTTAACTCTCTTAGATTTGAAAGGAAACATCACTGTGACTCAGTTTGGAATTAGGATTCCTTAAATCGTGTTGTTTTTTCAAAATTCAAATATTTTCACATAAAAAAGGGCCCATTTTTTAACAATATTAGTATTTAGGATATTAAACATTTAACCCTCTTCTATTTGAATGGAAACATCTACAGTGACTCATTTTTTAAATAGGATTCTTTAAATCGTGTTGTTTTTTCAAAAAGTCAAATATTTTCACATAAAAAAGTGCCCATATTTTTTTGACAAGATTAGTGTTTAAGGAATTAAAAATTTAACTCTCTTGGACTAGAATGGAAACATCCACTGTGACCCAGCTTTTAATTAGGATTCCTTAAATAGTAGTTTTTTTCAAAATTCAAATATTTTCACATAAAAAAGGCCAATATTTTTTCAACAATATTCGTCTTTATGGAATTAAACATTTAACTCTATTCGATTTGAATGGAAACATCGACTGTAACTCAGTTTGGAATTATGATTCCTTAAATTGTGTTGTATTTTCAAAATTCAAATACTTTCACATACAAAAGGACCCATATTTTTTTCAACAATATTAGTGCTTAAGGAATAAAACATTTAACTGTATTAGAATTGAATGGAAACATCCATTGTAACTCATTTTTTAAACAGGATTCTTTAAAACGTGTTGTTTTGTCAAAATCTCAAATATTTTCACATACAAAATTGCCCATATTTTTTCGATAATATTAGTGTTTAAGGAATTAAACATTTAACTCTCTTAGATTTGAAAGGAAACATCACTGTGACTCAGTTTGGAATTAGGATTCCATAAACAGTGTTGTTTTTATAAATTTCAAATATTTTCAAATAAAAAAGGGTCAATATTTTTTCAACATGATTAGTGTTTAAGGAATTAAACATTTAACTCTCTTAGATTTTAATGGAAATATCCATGTAACTCAGTTTGGAATTAGGATTCCTTAAATCGTGTTGATTTTCCAAAATTTAAATATTTTCACATAAAAAGGGCCCATATTTTTTCCTCAAGATTCATGTTTAAAGAATTATACATTTAACACTTTTATAATTGAATGGAAACATCCACTGTGACTCATTTTTAAAATAGGATTCTTTAAATGTTGTTTTTTCAAAAAGTCAAATATTTTCACATAAAAAAGTGCCCATATTTTTTTGACAAGATTAGTTTTTAAGGAATTAAAAATTTAACTCTCTCGGATTAGAATGGAAACATCCACTTTGACTCAATTTTTTATAAGGATTCCTTAAATCGTGTTGTATTTTCAAAATTCAAATATTTTACCATAAAAAATGGCCCATATTTTTTAAACAAGAATAGCCTTTAAGGAATTAAACTATTAACTCTCTTAGATTTGAATGGAAACATCACTTGACTCAGTTTGAAATTAGGATTCCTTAAACAGTGTATTTTTTTTTCAAATTTCAAATATTTTCACATAAAAAAGGGCTCATATTTTTACCACAAGATTAGTGTTTATGGAATTTAGCATTTAACTTTTAGATTTTAATGGAAACATCCACTGTGACTCAGTTTTTAATTAGGATTTCTTATATCGTGTTTTCTTTCAAAATTCAAATATTTCAACATAAAAAAGTTCTATTAAGTACTTAAACTTTTAACTCTCTTAGATTTTAATGGAAACATCCACTGTGACTCTGTTTGGAATTAGGAATCCTTAAATCGTGTTGTTTTTTCAAAATTCAAATATTTTCACATAAAACTGGGCCCATTATTTAACAATATTAGTGTTTAGGAAATTAAACATTTAACCCTCTTATATTTTAATGGAAACATCCACTGTGACTTCTTTTTTAAATATGATTCTTTAAATCGTGTTGTTTTTTCAAAAGTCAAACATTTTCACATAAAAAAGTGCCCATATTTTTTTACAAGATTAGTGTATAAGGAATTAAAAATTTAACTCTCTCAGATTAGAATGGAAACATCCACTTTGACTCAATTTTTACTAAGGATTCCTTAAATCATGTTATTTTTTCAAAATTCAAATATTTTACTATAAAAAAGGGCCCATATTTTTTAAACAAGAATAGCCTTTAAGGAATTAAACTATTAACTCTCTTATATTTGAATGGAAACTTTACTTGACTCAGTTTGAAATTAGGATTCCTTAAACATTGTTTTTTTTTCAAATTTCAAATATTTTCACATAAAAAAGGGCTCATATTTTTACCACAAGTTTAGTGTTTATGGAATTTAACATTTAACTTTTAGATTTTAATGGAAACATCCACTATGACTCAGTTTTTAATTAGGATTTCTTAAATCGTGTTTTCTTTCAAAATTCAAATATTTCAACAAAAAAAAGTGCTCATTTTTTTAACAAGATTAGTGCTTAAGTAATTAAACTTTTAACTCTCTTAGATTTAAATGGAAACATCCATTGTGACTCAGTTTGGAATTAGGAATCCTTAAATCGTGTTTTTTTTTTCAAAATTCAAATATTTTCACATAAAAAATGGCCCATTTTTTTAACAATATTAGTGTTTAGGAAATTAAGCATTTAACCCTCTTCTATTTGAATGGAAACATCTACAGTGACCCAGGTTTTAATTAGGATTCCTTAAATCGTAGTTTTTTTCAAAATTCAAATATTCTCACATAAAAAAGGCCCATATATTTTCAACAAAATTCGTGTTTATGGAATTAAACATTTAACTCTCTTCAATTTGAATGGAAACATCGACTGTGACTCAGTTTTGAATTAGGATTCCTTAAATTGTATTGTATTTTCAAAATTCAAATATTTTCACATTCAAAAGGGCCCAACAATTAACTGTATTAGAATTGAATGGAAACATCCAATGTGACTCATTTTTTAAACAGGATTCTTTAAATCGTGTTGTTTTGTCAAAAAGTCAAATATTTTCACATAAAAAATTGCCCTTATTTGTTCGAAAAGATTAGTGTTAAGGAATTAAACATTTAACTCTCTTAGATTTGAAAGGAAACATCACTCTGACTCAGTTTGGAATTAGGATTCCATAAACGGTTTTATCTTTTTCAAATTTCAAATATTTTCAAATAAAAAAGGGCCCATATTTTTTCAAAAAGATTAGTGTTTAAGGAATTAAACATTTAACTCTCTTAGATTTTAATGGAAACATCCACTGTAACTCTTTTTGGAATTAGAAATCCTTAAATCGAGTTGTTTTTTTCAAAATTCAAATATTTTCATATAAAAAAGGGCCCATATTTTCCCTTAAGGTTCATGTTTAAAGAATTAAACATTTAACTCTTATTATTGAATGGAAACATCCACTGTGACTCATTTTTTAAATACGATTCTTTAAATCGTGTTGTTTTTTTCAAAAAGTCAAATATTTTCAACTAAAAAAATGCCCATATTTTTTGACAAGATTAGTCTTCAAAGAATTACACATTTAACTCTCTTATATTTAAATGGAAACATCTTCAATGACTCATTTTTTAAATAGGATTCTTTAAATCGTGTTGTTTTTTGAAAAAGTCAAATATTTTTAACTAAAAAAGTGCCCATATTTTTTCGACAAGATTAGTCTTTAAAGAATTAAACATTTAACTCACTTAGATTTGAATGGAAACATCCACTGTCACTCAGTTTTTAATTAGGGTTCCTTAAATCGTATTGTTTTTTTCAAAACTCAAATATTTTCACATAAAAAAGGGCCCATATTTTTTAGACAAGATTAGTGGCTTTAGAAATTAAACATTAAACTCTATTAGAATAGAATGGAAACATCCACTGTGACTCATTTTTTAAATAGGATTATTTAAATTGTGTTATTTTTTTTCAAAAAGTCAAATATTTCAACATAAAAAAGTGCCCATATTTTTCCGACAAGATTAGTGTTTATGGAAATAAACATTTAACTCTATTAGATTTGAACAAAAACATCCACTGTGACTCATTTTTTAAATAGGATTCTTTAAATCGTGTTTTTTTTTAAATTCAAATATTGTCACATAAAAAAGTGCCCATATTTATTTAACAAGATTAGTGTTTAAGGAATTAAACATTTAACTCTCTTTGATTTGAATGGAAACATCCACATTGACTAAGTTTAGAATTAGGATTCCTTAAATCGTGTTGTTTTTTTTAAAATTTAAATATTATCACATAAAAAAGGGGGCCCATATTTTTTTCAACAAGATTAGTGTTTAAGATATTTTCACATAAAAAAGTGCCCATATTTTCTTAACAAGATTAGTGTTTATGGAATTAAACATTTAACTCTATTCGAATTGAATGAAAACATCCATTGTGAGCCATTTTTTAACTATGATTCTTTAAATCGTGTTGTTTTTTCAAAAAGTCAAATATTTTCACATAAATAAGTGCCCATACTCTTGCAACAAGATTAGTGTTTAAGGAATTAGACATTTAACTCTCTTAGATTTGAATGGAAACATCCACTGTGACTCATTGTTAAATAGGATTCTTTAAATCATGTTGTTTTTTCAAAAAGTCAAATATTTCAACATAAAAAAGTGCCTATATTTCTTCGACAAGATTAGGGTTTAAGGAATTAAACATTTAACTCTCTTAGATTTGAATGGAAACATCCACTGTGACTCAGTTTATATTTAGGTTTCCTTAAACCGTGTTGTTTTTTTTTTCAAAATTCAAATAATAACACAAAAAAAGGGGCCCATTTTTTTATCAAGATTAGTGTTTAAGCAATTAAACATTTATCTCTCTAAGATTTGAATGGAACATCCACTGCGACTCAGTTTTTAATTAGCATTTCTTAAATCAAGTTTTCTTTTTCAAAATTCAAATATTTTCCCATAAAAATGGGCCTATATTTTTTGAACAATATTAGTGTTTAAGGAATTAAACATTTAACTCTATTAGAATTGAATGGAAACATCAACTGGGACTCATTTTTTAAATAGGATTCTTTAAATCGTATTGGTTTTTTAAAAAAGTCAAATATTTTCACATAAAAAAGTGCCCATAGTTTTTTGACAAGATTAGTGTTTAAGGAATTAAACATTTAACTCTCTTAGATTTGAATAGAAACATGCACTGTGACTCATTTTTTAATAGGATTCTTTAGATCGTATTGTTTTTTCAAAAAGTCAAATATTTTAACATAAAAAAGTGCCTATATTTTTTCGACAAGATTAGCGTTTAAGGAATTAAACATTTAACTCTCCTAGATTTGAATCGAAACATCAACTGTGACTCATTTTTTAAATAGGATTCTTTAAATCGTGTTGTTTTTTCAAAAGTTCAAATATTGTCACATAAAAAGATGACCATTTTTTTAACAAGATTTCTGTTTAAGGAATTAAACATTTAACTCTCTTAGATATAAATGGAAACATCCACTGTGACTCAATTTTTAATTAGGATTCCTTAAATTGTGTTTTTTTCAAAATTCAAATATTTTCCCAAAAAAAAAGGGGCCCATATTTTTTGAACAAGATTAGTGTTTAAGAAATTAAACATTTAACTCTCCTTGATTTGAATGGAAACATCCACATTAACTTAGATTGGAATTATGATTCCTTAAATCGTGTTGTTTTTTCAAAATTCAAATATTTTCACTTAAAAAATGGGCACATATTTTTTCAGCAAGATTAGAGTTTAAGGAATTAAACATTTATCTCTCTAAGATTTGAATGGAAATATCCACTGTGACTCAGTTTTTTATTAGCATTCCTTAAATCGCGTTGTTTTTTTTCAAAATTCAAATATTTTACTTAAAAAAGGGGCCTATATTTTTGTAGCAATACTAATGTTTAAGGAATCAAACATTTAACTCTATTAGAATTGAATAGAAACATCCACTGTAAGTCTTTTTTCAAATAGGATTCTTTAAATCATATTGTTTTTTTCAAAAAGTCAAATATTTTCACATAAAAAGTGCCCATATTTTTTGACAAGATTAGTATTTAATGAATTAAACAGTTAACTCTCTTAGATTTGAATGGAAACATCCACTGTGACTCAGTTTTTAATTAGGATTCTTTAAGTCATATTATTTTTTTCAAAATTCAAATATTTTAACATAAAAATGGGCCCATATTTTTTTCAACAATATTAGTGTTTAAGGAATTAAAAATTTAACTCTATTTGAATTGAATGGAAACATCGACTGTGACTCATTTTTTAAATAGGATTCTTTAAATCGTGTTGTTTTTCAAAAAGTCATATATTTTACATAAAAATGCCCTTATTTTTAACAAGATTAGTATTTAAGGAATTAAAAAGTTAACACTCTTAGATTAGAATGGAAACATCCACTATGACTCAGTTTTTAATTAGGATTCCTTAAATCGTGTTTTTTTTCAAAATTCAAATATTTTCACCAAAAACAGGGGCCCATATTTTTTTTTACAAAATTAGTGTTTAAGGAATTAAACATTTAACTCTCTTCGATTTGAATAGAAACATCCACATTGACTCAGATTGGAATTAGGATTCCTTAGATCGTGTTGTTTTTTCAAAATTCAAATATTTTCACATAAATAAGGGGCCCATATTTTTTCAACAAGATTAATGTTTAAGGAATTAAACATTTATCTCTCTAAGATTTGAATTGAAACATCCACTGTGACTCAGGTTTTTATAAGCATTCCTTAAATCATGTTGTTTTTTTCAAAATTCAAATATTTTACATAAAAAAGGCCTATATTTTTTAACAATATTAGTGTTTAAAGAATTAAACATTTAACTCTATTAGAATTGAATGGAAACATCGACTGTGACTCATTTTTTAAATAGGATTCTTTAAATCATCTTGTTTTTTCAAAAAGTCAAATATTTCCTCATAAAAAGTGCCCATAAGATTAGTATTTAAGGAATTAAACAGTTAACTCTCTTAGATTTGAATGCAAACATCCACTTTGAATCAGTTTTAAATTAGGATTCCATAAGTCATATTATTTTTTAAAATTCAAATATTTTTACATAAAAATGGGCCCATATTTTTTTTCAACGATATTAGTATTTAAGGAATTAAACATTTAACTCTATTAGAATTGAATGGAAACATCGACTGTGACTCATTTTGTAAATAGGATTCTTTAAATCGTCTTGTTTTTTCAAAAAGTCAAATATTTGCTCATAAAAAGTACCCATATTTTTTCGACAAGATTAGTATTTAAGGAATTAAACAGTTAACTCTCTTAGATTTAAATGCAAACATCCACTGTGACTCAGTTTTAAATTAGGATTCCTTAGGTCATATTATTTTTTTCAAAATTCAAATATTTTAACATAAAAATGGGCCCATATTTTTTCAACGATGTTAATGTTTAAGGAATTAAACATTTAACTCTATTAGAATTGAATTGAAACATCGACCGTGACTCATTTTTTAAATAGGATTCTTTAAATCGTGTTGTTTTTTCAAAAAGTCAAATATTTTCACATAAAAAGTGCCCATATTTTTTCAACAAGATTAGTATTTAAGGAATTAAACAGTTAACTCTCTTAGATTTGAATGGAAACATCCACAGTAACTCATTTTTTTAATTAGGATTCCTTAAATCGTGTTTTTTTTAAAATTCAGATATTTTCACATAAAAAAGTGCTCATATTTTTTACAAGATTAGTGTTTAAAGAATTAAACATTTAACTCTCTTCGATTTGAATGGAAACATCCACTTTGACTCATTTTTAATTAGGATTCCTTAAATCGTGCTATTTTTTTTTCAAAATTCAAAGATTTCAATATAAAAAATGGCCCATATTTTTTCAAAAAAAAATTAGTGTTTAAGGAATTAAAGATTTAACTCTCTTAGATTTGAATGGAAACATCCACTGTGACTCAATTTAGAATTATGATTCCTTAAACAGTGTTGTTTTTTTTTTTTCAAATTTCTAATATTTTCACATAAAAAAGTGCCCATATTTTTTAACAAGATTAGTGTTTAAAGAATTAAACTATTAACTCTCTTCGATTTGTTAGAAAAGGATTTGACCAAGAGGGGGTGAATTGGTCTAATATAAAAATCTGGCACTTTAAAATTCACAAAAATAAAAGAGCAAAGTCATCGAGAGAAGAAGAAATATGACCACAGAGATTTATACTGGTTCGGTCTCCTTGACCTACGTCCTGTCCTCAGAGCACCCTTGAGAATTGCAAATCCGCTATCAACAAATGAACAAGGCTTCACAAGCCTGTACAATCTGGGAATTCACTCCCCCTTTCACTTCTTACTAAAACAGAGTCACACACTCTCTGTTTCTAGCTCACTTTTAGCCTAGTTTACTCAAGATCCCGTGCTTCCACCTTTTGCTCAAGTACTGACTTCTAGTATTAAGCCAAATGCCAAATTTTGATTGAATGCTCAAGTGTTCTTCCAGTTGTGCTTGAGTATTCCATCTTTTACTCCAAAAATTTGAATTAATGTTGAGTGTTCATGCTTTTAGTGCTGCAAGTATTCATTCAAGGTACCTGCAAAACTTTGATAAAACACTCCGAAGCTTAAGTTAGAATAGTTAATCATCAAAACAACTTTAAATCAACATTAAACAATTTTTACTTACAATTCATTGGGATTTACCATTCCCAATCCTCTTCTGATATTTAAAAATTATTCTCTGGCCAATGGTTTTGTAAAAATATCAGCCACTTGAAGATGAGTTGGAATGAATTCAACCTTGATATCCTTCTTTTGCACATGATCCCTTATAAAATGATGTCTAATGTCAATGTGCTTGGTTCTTGAGTGATGTATAGGATTTTAGGTGAGATTGATGGTGCTGGTGTTGTCACAGTAAATTGGAATTTCATTGAACACCATTCCTAAATCCTGAAGTTGCTGCTTCATCCATAAGACTTGAGCACAACAGCTTGTAGCAGCAATATATTTAGCTTATGTAGATGATAATGACACAGTTGATTGCTTTTGACATTGACCACCTGTGCTTTTCCTATCAGTTTTGTAGCCAGCATGATCTGAATCTGAATATGCAATCAATTGATCATTTGCTCCAACAAGATATCTGAAAATTCTTTTCACATTTTCAACATGAGATTCTTTTGGAGCATATTGATATCTTGCACACATTCCAACGCTAAATTGGATGTCTGGCCTACTTGTTGTGAGATAAAGAAGGGATCCAATCATTCCTATGTATCTTTTAATATCACAGTTCTTTCCACTGATATCTGCATCAAGGAGTGCTGTTGAACTCATAGGAGTATCAGCACTTTTACATTGATCCATTCCAAACTTCTTTAGCAGCTCTCTGAGATATTTAGCCTGATTTATGAAGATTCCATTCTTTCTTTGCTTGATTTGAAGACCAAGAAAGAAATTCAATTCTCCCATCATGGACATTTCAAATTCAGCCTGCATTGTCTTAGCAAGTTCTTGGCAAAGATCATTGTTAGTAGCACCAAAAATAATGACATCAACATAAATCTGTACAACTAATATATTTGATTTTGAATGTTTAATGAATAGTGTTGTATCAACTTTTCCTCTAACAAAATCTTTGTTGATTAAGAAACTACTTAATCTTTCATACCAAGATCTTGGAGCTTGCTTCAAACCATAAAGAGTTTTCTTTAATTTATAAACATAATTTGGTTTAAAATATCTTCAAAACCTGGAGGTTGTTTAACAAAAACTTCCTCTATGATAAAACCATTTAAGAGAGCACTTTTAACATCCATTTGAAATAATTTGAAATCCATTAAACAAGCAAAGGCTAGTAACATACGTATAGCTTCTAACCTTACCACAGGAGCATAGGTTTCATCATAATCAATGCCTTCTTCTTGATTATATCCTTTTGCATCCAACCTTGGTTTGTTTCTGACATGATTCCTGATTCATCAAGTTTATTCCTAAACACCCATTTTGAACCAATGACTGGATGATCCTTAGGTCTAGGTACTAAATCCCAAACTTGATTCCTTTCAAATTGATTTAGTTCTTCTTCCATAGCAATTTTCCAATCATTGTCAGTCAAAGCTTCCTCAACATTCTTAGGCTCTATTTGAGATATGAAAGCTAAAAATTGAGCCTCATTAATAATTCTTTTTTTGGTACGTACACCTTCACTCACCTCTCCAATCACTTGATTGATGGGAGATTGCGGATGTACTTCCAAACTCTTTGTTGAGGAGATTGAGGATGTCCATATGATTGTTCATTTTAAAAAACTTAAGATGGCTACCAATCAGTTGAACTATCCTTATTTGGATTTTTAAAACCTTTTGAAATAATAATTTCTTCATCAACATCAGATTTTGCAGAAGGATTAGTTTCAACAAACATTGCATGCACAGATTCTTCTACCACACAAGTTCTTTTATTAAAGACCCTATAAGCTCTACTCCTATTTGAGTAACCAAGAAATAAACCTTCATCAGATGTGGGATCAAACTTACCAAGATTATCCTTACCATTATTATGAATGAAGCATTTACTACCAAAGACATGAAGGTGAGACAGATTTGGTTTCCTTCCTTTGAACAGCTCATATGGTGTCTTTTCAAGTGTTGGTCTTATGTATGCTCTATTTGAGATATAGCAAGCTGTGCTTAGAGCATCTGCCTAGAAAACTTGTGACACCTGCTTCTCTGTCATTATTGCTCATGCAATATCAGCAAGCACTCTGTTCTTTCTCTCTACTACTCCATTTTGTTGAGGAGTTCTTGGTGCTGAGAAATTGTGATCAATTCCTTCACTTTCACAACATACTGCAAAGTGTCCATTTTCAAATTCTCCTCCATGATCTGTTCTAATGGAAACAATAGACACACCTGCTCATTTTGGACCTTTTTGGCAAAAACAGAGAATAATTCATATGTTTCACTTTTAGAGGCTAAAAATATGGTCCATGTGAATCTGGAAAAATTATCAACAATCACTAGAGTATATAAATTTCCTCCTAAGCTTTTTACTCTAGCTGGAGCCATCAAATCCATATCAAGTAGTTCAAGGGGTCTTTTTGAAGAAAGCTCAATTTTTGATTTAAAAGATGATTTAGTTTGCTTTCCCAACTGAAAAGCATCACACACCAAGTCATTTTTGAATTTAAGCTTTGGAAGTCCTTGAACTAATTCATTTTTGATTAATTTGTCAAGTTGATGCATGTTTACATGAGCCAATCGTTTATGCCACAAATTGGTTTTATCAGCTTGACTAATTTAGCATGAGTTAGAAAAATTCTTTTCTAATTCAATGGTATAACAGTAACCATCTCTAGGAGCTCTGAGTTGAATGTTCAGCTTCTCTTTATCAATGGGGAAATCTTTCTTGTTGATGATGAAGCATTCTTCAGAGTCAAATATTACGCAATTGCCTTTGTCTATGCTCTTTGCCTCCATCTTTGGCTTTCAAGCTTATGAATCTACTCTTCCCCCTGTCATGTGTCTTGAGCATCCACTGTCAATGTACCATTTGTTTGCTTTGGATGCTTTTAGACATACCTGCAAGAAAATCATTTGGTTGTTTTAGGTACTTAAGTTTTGTTGGGTCCTCTGTGGTTAGTGTTTGGTGCCTTTGGAACATAAGTTCCTTTTGGTACCCATTTACAAGTACCTAATACTTTGTTTTTCTTGAAGTAGCAATTTCTAGTTCGATGAACTTTTCTATTACAGTAGCTACAAAATGCAAAGGGTTCTGCGAAATGAACTGACCTTTGAAAGAAATTCAAATAGCTCTTGTTGCCATGCTTTTTCTTTCCTTTATGTAAATCATTTTGAGGAGTGTATCCTATACCACTTCTATCATTTGTAACTTTCTGATTTTTCAAAATGATTTGAAGCATCTCACTGCCTTGAGTAAATTTCTGAAGAGTTTTGGATAACTTCTCATTTTTATTTTTCAAATCAGTGCATTTTGAACAAGTATTTATAGCAACTGGTTTTTCAAGTTCTTTAACTCTCTCTCAGAAAAGATAATTCTTTAATAAACTTAAGTAATTCAATATGCATTTCATCATATTCATGATGTAATTCATCATAGCTAGGTTCAGCAAATACCTTTTCGATGTCAGTTTCCTCTTCCTGAGCCACAAGACAAAGATTGGCTTCTTCTTCTGCATCACTTTCTTCTTCTCCTAAACTATCACCCCAGATGCCTGAGATATATGCCTTTTTCTTTTTAAGGAATTTAGGATTTTTCTTTTCTTTTTCTTTGTTCTGAGCTACTAGCTAAGGGCAATCAGCTCTCACATGGCTTGGTTTATTGCATTTATAACATATAATTCCGCTTGATGTTCCTTTTTGTGGCCTTCGGGAGTTTTGATCCTTTCTGTACGAGTCTAAATTTTCTGACGACCATTACCAGTTCTTCATCTTCCACATCTTCTTCCTCATCCTCTGATTCAGGTTCTTTTTCTTTCTCCTTGATAGTTTTAAGAGCTAGCCCCGTTTTCTTTTCTCATCAATGTTTGACAATTCCTTCTTGAATTTTTGTTTGCTCTCATACTCAGCAAGGCTTCCAAAGAGGGCTGTAACTGAGGTCATTGATTCACTACGGGATTCTTCTATGGTTGTGACCTTGGCTTCCCATTTGCTGGGCACAACATTTAAAATTTTTCTCACTTGAGAGCGTTGATCATATGTTTTGCCAAGAGCTGCCAAATTGTTGATGAGGTGTGTATGACACATTTGGAATTCAGCAATTGTTTCCTCATCTCTCATTCTAAGTAAATCATACTCAGTAGTTAGCAAGTTGACTCTGCTCTCCTTCACTGCTTCAGTGCCTTCATATGCTATTTCCAGTGCATCCCACATGTGTTTTGCTGAAGGTAGTGTGCAGACTTTGAAGAAATCATCTTTATTCAGAGCTGCCTACAACATTAGTACAACCTTTCTGTTGAGAGGAACTCTCCTAAGGTCTTCACTATCAAATTCTGGATGAGTTTTAGGAGTTAGTCCATCTTCCACCTTCATGGGCACATAATTTCCCTGCTCATACATCCCATAGATCAATGTCAGTGGCTAAAATAAAATTTTGAAATTTTATTTTCTAGAAAGAAAATTTTTGGCTGTTGAATGTTGTAGGCCTGTGATGGAAGCTCCGTCAGTGAGTATATACTCACAAAATCCTGCCATGATCTCTCTTGAGACTGTTATATCCTTTAAACAAGAGACCTGCTCTGATACCAAATGTTAGAAAAGGATGACTAAGAGGGGGTGAATTGGTCTAATATAAAAATATGGCACTTTAAAATTCACAGAAATAAATGAGCAAAGTCACCAAGAGAAGAAGAAATATGAACACAGAGATTTATACTGGTTCTGTCTCCTTGACCTACGTCCAGTCCTCAGAGCACCCCTGAGAATTGCAAATCCACTATCAACAAATGAACAAGGCTTCACATGCCTGTACAATCTGGGAATTCACTCCCCCTTTCACTTCTTACTAAAACAGAGTCACACACTCTGTTTCTAGCTCACTTTCTGCCTAGTTTACTCAAGATCCCGTCCTTGAGTTTCTCACAAGTTTACAAAGTATTTTAGCCTCAGATATCTCTCTCAAAAGAGTATATGGCTAATAATGAAGCTCAGAAAAAATTAATGAAAGATTACAGAGAATGTAGTAAATACATCTTTGAATGCTCCGGATATTCATTCTATCTATTTTTTTTCTATTGAATGCAGGTCCTTTTATAGCTGAGAGTTTCTTCAATGTCCGTTAGACTCCATTGATTAGCCATTACTCTCAACGTCGACCATTTGGATTCTTCATTAATGGCATTTTTTGCTACAGAGGTAGACGACGGCGAATGTTGCAGAAGAACGTTTAAGTCTCTGAGCCTTGAACTTGTGCTTCTTTCCTCATTAAATGTTTCAAGCTTCTGCATTTATGAGAGTAGTTAATATTCAAAAATGTCGTTACACAGATAAGAAAAGTAGGTGCATAGCATAGGTTGAGAGTGTCAAACATCAAGCTGTCAGAGTAGCAATGCTTAGCATAACTTTATCAGTGCTCGAGTATTATTTGAAATTTTTCAAAGAGAAATTCAATACTTTGACTTGCTACTCAAGTGTTGCATGAAAGTGTTGGAAAAAGAATCAAATATTCGAGTAAGAAATCACAGTGCTTGAGTATTGATTATGCTTCCAATGATTACTCGAGCATTCTGTGCAAGTGTTGGAATATAAATTTTGAGAATTTATATTACTCGAGTGCTGGATTATGATGCTTGAGTGTTAGTAATGCTAGAAGTGAATGCTGGAGCATTATGATAGAGTATTGGTGAACAGTGAAAATTTTCAGCTCAATGCTCGAGCATTGAATGCTAGTGCTCGAGCATTGCCAGTACTTGCAGTCAATGCTTGCAGTGTTTGCTTCCAGTGTTAAGGGCTAGGTCACAATATTTGAGTACTGTTAAACTATGCTTGAGCATTGGCTCTACTGGAAGCTTTTACTTGAAGTATTACTTGACAGCACTGATAGAAGCCTCAACACTCGAGCACTGCATTTGCAGTGCTTGAGCATTGGCTATGCTATCAGCAAATGCTAGAAGTATTGTATGACAGTGTTGAGAAAGTCAACACTCAGGTACTGAAACTTAATGCTCGAGTATTGGCAATACTTTTAGCCAATACTTGGAGCGTTAACTTGAATTGTTTTCAGAAAACCTCAATGCTCGAGTACTGTAAACCTAGTGCTCAATGTCACAGGCTTAGTAATTTACCTGATGAAAGCTCCGTGCGGCCTAGCAAGCTTAGCTCAAACCCAAGCTCTAGAACCTTCTAGTACGCTTACCAAGACTTAACTTAGTTTGAGAACTAAGGAAGTCTTAAAGAGATAACTTTGAGAGAGATGGAACTTGGGAGAATGCTCTTGTATTGCAAGATTGCTTGATGGTTACAAATGGCCCCCTTGGGGGGTATTTATACTACTCCACCTCCTCAATGGACGGTGGAGATTGATTCGATCCTACAGTTTAAAATCATCTTCCAGAACTCTCCCTTGAGATATCTAGATATTTATGCTAAAATATCTAGATATTTACACATGTGAGGAAAAGTGTAGGGAGTTCTAGAATTCTCTTGAATATACAAGTATTTACATGGGATTTCTAGAGAAATCTAGGAACCCCTAGAACAAGCTGTGACATCAAGCATTGGCTCTGCTGTCAGCCAAAACTTGCAGTACTTCAATACAACATTGATTGTAAGCCCTGTTTTGGCCTGATACTTGAGCATTAACTTGCAATACTTGAGCATTGACATTACTCTATGCCAATACTTGAAGTGTTCACTCAGAGCACATTTTAAAACTTCTTTTCAAAACACAGTGCTCGAGTACTACATTCCAATACTCGAGTATTGACAACACTTCATGTCAATACTTGGATTATTACCTAGAAGCACTAAATTTTCTTAAGTTTAAAACATGCAGTGCTGGAGCATTGAGTTCCAATGCTCGAGTACTATCAATACTTTGACAAAAAAAACTCGAGTATTTTCATGAAGCACTGAATCAACACTTTGAAACTTGGGATTCAAAATCATTTTACAATCTCTTGGCACAATTTTGTTATCATCAAAATAAGTTATCAACACTTTTTTATGTGAAAGTATTTGAATTTTGAAAAAACATGATTTAAGAAATCCAAATTAAAAACTGAATCACAGTGGATGTTTCCATTCAAATCTAAGAGAGTTAAATGTTTAATTCCTTAAACACTAATCTTGTCAAAAAAATATGGACCCTTTTTTATGTGAAAAATTTGACTTTTTGAAAAACAACATGATTAAAAGAATCCTATTTAAAAAATGGTTCACAATGGATGTCTCCATCCAATTCTAATAGAGTTAAATGTTTAATTCCATAAACAGTAATCTTGTTAAAAAAATATGGGCCCTTTTTTATGTGAAAATATTTGAATTTTGAATAACAAACAACCCGATTTAAGGAATCCTAATTCCAAACTGAGTCACTGTGGGTGTTTCCATTCTAATCTAAGAGAGTTAAATGTTTAATTCCTTAAACACTAATCTTGTTGAAAAATATGGGCCCTTTTTTATGTGAAAGTATTTGAATTTTGAAAAAAAACGATTTGAGGATAGCAAGGTCTCATCCATAGAGCAGTTTATCAGAGATTCTCAGGCTTCTACCTCTACTCCTCCTCCTCCAGCTCCCTCTCCTCCCTCTGATCCTGAATTTGCTGATACTGTTCTGGCCATGATTGACTTTTTTTCCTCCATCTTGCATCCAGAACCTCAACCTATACCTGCACCTTCTTTGACTTCAGTGGCTCCCTCTGATCCTGTTGATGATCCTCAGACCTCTCCTATTCCAGAGCCTTCATCTGATCTTGCTCCTTCCTCTCCTTTTTCACCCCTTGTTTGATTGCTGACAAAAATGGGGAGAAAGAAAATCAGATGCTTATGTGCTTTTGTTATTTATGTTTTGAATTTATGTTTTGCATTTGATTACTTCATGAATTATGCTTTATGAGCTTTATGACCAGGCACCTTATGAATGATATTATGATTTCAAGTATTTTATTATGACTTTATGATCTCATGGTTTCTCTTTGTTTTCATGCCTTGACAATTTAAGCTCCTAATTCCATTCTGATTTTATAAAGGTTTTGTCATAATCAAAAAGGGGGAGAATGTTGATACCTTATTTTGATGATAACAAAATGATTTCAGGAATTGTAAAGCTTAAATTATTGATGATTAAGTGTTCTTGGTGAAACACTCGAGTTCTACGATTAAATCATCGAGTTTGTGTGAAAGCATTGAGGATACTCGAGCACTGTGCTTTAAAACTCGAGCATCAAGCCTTTTCATAAGTTAAAAATCAATACTTTCAGACAACACTTGAGTTTTTGTTGAAAGTGTTGATAATACTCGAGTTCTGAACTTCAATACTCAAGTATTGCAAGTTAAAATGTTTTTGAAACTCAACACTTTGAGTAAACACTCGAGTATTAAGAAAAAGTGTTACAAACACTCGAGTAATGATTTTGAATACTCGAGTATTGGTGTTAAAATGTGTTATGGCAGAATACTTTCATGAGAAACTCGAGTATTGGTGTTGAAGTATTGATAACACTCGAGTATCGGGTTTTGTTTTCAAAAGAGTACTCAACACTTGAAGCAGAAAACTTGAGTTACAAATAGAAGTATTGACAACACTCGAGTATTAAGTTAAAATACTTGAACTTGATGCATAATACTCGTGTTGTGGAGGATGTGTTGCCAGCACTCGAGTGCTAGTTTTCAACACTCGAGTATCGGGAAAAGTTTTCAAAAGAAAGACAACACTTCAAGCACGACACTCGAGTATTAGGTGAAAGTGTTGATAACACTCGAGTATGGATTTTTTGAATACTCGAGTATCACAACACTTCCATGCTGACACTCTTGTAAAGGCAGAAAAGGAACAACACCTAAGTATTATGGTTTCAACACTCGAGTATTGTGACATTTCAAATGTTTTTCACTTCAAGTTTTCCTCTGATCACTCTAGTAGCAACTTAAAGTATTATTAACACTCAAGTACAAGACTTTCAACACTTGAGTATTTGCACTGAATTTCAAAAACTTCTGCAACACTCTCAGCAATCACTTGAGTAATTTTAAAATGTTGGGAACACTCGAGAACTGATTCAAATCACTCGAGTATCATTCTTCAAAGTTTCAAAAATTCAAATTTACGCTGGCTTCACTCGAGTATTGAAAAGAAAAACTCCAGTATGCTTTCTCTGACACATTTCTGCTATGACAGCTAAGCCTATCGTTCTCTGAAACTTTCCTATTTCATGTCTATACTTTTTGAACCTTACCTTCCTGATAAATGCCTTACAAAACATTCATTAAACAGGTCAGGCAAT
The DNA here is from genome assembly GCA_025593235.1 of Vachellia pachyceras. Taxonomy (NCBI): domain Eukaryota; kingdom Viridiplantae; phylum Streptophyta; class Magnoliopsida; order Fabales; family Fabaceae; genus Vachellia; species Vachellia pachyceras. Next base: position 5,615 of record JANTPZ010091223.1, on the reverse strand, counting down.
CCGAGGAATGAAGACAGGCAATTAATGAACTTCAGCACGACTGTTGAACCTCTGCACCAATGGAGCATTTATGACGATTCAACAACCTCAGCCGATGAGAGTAATGGATACAAAGCTTGTCTCCAATGGACATTCAAATCTGAGTAACGGATATATGCTGATTACTCATCTATAAATAGAAGAAGCTTTAAAGATAGAAAGAGACGACTGCGATTGAATTTAATATACGCCATTATTGCGTCAACAATCTTCTCTCATTACTCTGAATATTTCTTCTGAGCTTCATTGTTTTTTATTCACTCTTCAAGAGAGTTTGTAACATTCAATTCTTTCATAAATCTGTGAGATATTCAAGGTTGGGACTTTGAATTTGTTGTGTTGAGATTTGGTCAGAAAAACAGAGAGTGTCAGACTCTATTTCATTGTGAATTGTAAATGGGAGTGTGATTCTCCATTGTAAAGGCTGGTGAGCCTGATTTGTTGGTGATTAGTGAATTATAAAGCTCAGAGGTGCTCTGAGGACTGGACGTAGGTCAGAGGGAACTCCATGTTCATCTTTCTTTTACTCTTTCAGTAAGTTTAATCTTATTTTGATTTAAGCTTCGAAATTTTTAATCTGACCAATTCACCCCCTCTTGGTCAAATCCTATTCTAATATTTGGTATCAGAGCATGTCTCTTGTAGAAAGAACTTAATAGTTTCAGGAGAGATCCATGGTAGGATTTGGCGAACATGTTGTGGCAAACGAAGCATCCATCACCAAACCACCAGCTTTTAATAGCCAGAAATTCTCATTTTGGAAGATTAAGTTTCAAAACTTTATTCTGGCCACTGATTTTGATCTATGAGTTGTTTTTGAAACAGGAAACATCGTGCCAATGAAAAAAGATAAAGATCAACTAATTCCAAAGCCGAAAGCAAAGTTCAATGACGGGGACAAGAAAAAGATGCTGTCGAACAGAAAATTGTTCTAGTGTTACAGGCTGCACTAAATGAAGATGACTTATTCAAAGTATGCACCTTCCCTTCTGCGAAATATATGTGGGATGCATTAGAAATAGCTTATGAAAGAACATAAGCAATAAAGGAAAGTAGAGTCAACATGTTAACTACAGAATATGATCTGCTCAGGATGAGGGATGAGGAAATAATTGTCGAATTCCAAATGCGTCATACTCATCTCATAAACAAATTGGCAGCTCTTGGCAAAACATATGATCAACGCTCTCATGTGAGAAAGATCCTAAATGTTTTATTCAGCAAATGGGAAGCTAATGTCACAGCAATAGAAGAATCCCAAGGTGAATAAATGTTTTATTTGGAAGTCTTGCTGAGTATGAAAGCAAGCAAAAGTTCAAAAAGGAGCTGTCCAACATAGAAGAAAAGAAGAAGAAGGGTTTGGCTCTCAAAACGATAAAAGAAAAAGAGAAAGAGAAAGAGTTAGAAACTGAAGAAAAAGAAGAAGGAGATGTAAAAGATGAGGAACTCAGGATGGTTGTAAGAAATTTTAGAAGAATGTATCACAATGATCAACGATTTAAAAGGCCATTCAAAAGAGGATCAAGTAAAGTCATTTGCTATGAATGCAACAAACCCGATCACTTCCGTGCTGATTGCCCACAGCTTGCAAATCAAAACAAAGAAAAAGAAAAGGAGAAAAAGAAATTCAAATCTTTCAAAAAGAAGAAAGCATATGTGTCAGGAATCTGGGGAGATAGCTCAGATGAAGAAGAAAGTGAAGCTGAAGAAGAAGTCAATCTCTGCTTAGTAGCTCAAGAAGAAGAATTATAAACATAGGACGTATATACTGAACCCAGCTATGATGAATTGCGAGATGAATATGACAGCTTGCATATAGAGTTATTAAAATTTGCTAAGGAATTATCTTTTCTAAGAAAGAAGGTAAAAGAATTAGAAAAACCAGCTGAAAAATCTATTATTAATCTTGAATGCTCAAAATGCCAAGACTTAAAAACTGAGAATGAACATCTATCAAAAACTCTTGAAAAGTTTACTCGTGGTAGTGAGATGCTTCATGTTATTTTTAAAAATCAAAGAGTTACAAATGATTGAAGTGGTATTAGATATCAACCTTAAAATGATTTCAAAAAGGGAAAGAAAAGAAAAGGCAACATAAGTTATTTGAAATACTTTCAAAAGGCTGTGCATTCATCTGAACCTACCTTCTGCAACTACTGTAACAGAAAGGGGCATAAAACTTCATCATGCTATTTCAAAAGAAACAAAGTATTAGGCACATATAAATGGGTACCAAAAGGAACTTATGTTATAAAGGCACCAAACACTAACCTAAGAGGACCCAACAGAACTTGGGTACTTAAAACTGTCAAATGAATCTTTTACAGGTTTATCTTAAAGCATCCAGGGTAATAAGTGGTACATCGACAGTGGATGCTCAAGACACATGACAGGAGACAAAAGCAAGTTTGTCAGCCTAAAAGCAAAAGATGGAGGAAAAGTAAGCTTCAGAGGAAATCAATCAGGAAGAGTTACAGGAGTTGGAGAAATTACCAACACAAATGGAACTTCTGTAAAGGATGTGTATCATGTGGAAGGATTATGCCACAATCTCCTCAGTGTGAGCCAGAGTACAGACAAAGGGAATTGGGTGACATTTGACTCTGAGGAATGCTTCATTATCAACAAGAAAGATCTTTCCATCGATAAAGAAAAACTGAAAATCCAACTCAGAGCTCACAGTAACTATTATACTATTGAATTAAAAAAGAATTTTCCAAACCCATGCTTAATTAGTCAAGTTGATGAAACTCACTTATGGCATAAATAATTAGCTCATGTGAACATGCATCAACTTGATAAATTAATCATAAATGATTTAGTTCAAGGGTTTCCAAAACTCAAATTCAAGAATGATTTGGTATGCGATGCCTGTCAGCTAGGAAAACAAACCAAATCATCTTTTAAATCAAAATCAGAGCTTTCATAAAAAAGGCCTCTTGAACTACTTCATATGGATTTAATGGGTCCAGCTAGAGTGAAAAGTTTAGGGGGAAATTTGTATACTCTGGTAATTGTGGATGATTATTCCATATTTACTTGGACTCTATTTTTAGCCTCCAAAAATGAAAATTTTGAATCATTCACTGTATTTGCCAAAAAGGTCCAAAATGAGAAAGGTATGTCTATTGTTTCCATTAGAACAGATAATGGAGGAGAATTTGAAAATGGAGACTTTGCTACCTTTTGTGAAAATGAAGGAATCAATCACAACTTCTCAGCACCAAGGACTTCTCAGCAAAATGGAGTGGTGGAGAGAAATAACAGAGTATTAGTAGACATGGCATGGCTTGGGCAATGATGACTAGAAGCGGGTGTCATAAGTCTTTTGGGCAGATGCTCTAAGTACAACTTGTTACATCTCAAATAGAGCATACATAAGACCTTCTATCGGAAAGACGCCATATGAGCTATTCAAGGGAAGAAAACCAAATTTTTCTCATCTACATGTCTTTGGCAGTAAGTGCTTCATTCACAAAATGGAAAGGATAACCTTGGTAAGTTTGATCCAAAGTCTGATGAAGGTTTATTCCTTGGTTATTCAAATAGGAGTAAAGCATATAGAGTTTTTAATAAACGTACCTGTGTGATAAAGGAATCAGTGTATGTGGTTTTAGTTGAAACCAATCCTCAAACAAAATCTGATGTTGATGAAGAAATTATTATTTCAAAAGGTTTTGAAAATCAAAGCAAAGAAAACTCTCTTAATAATCGACCTTCTCAAGATTTTGAAAATGACCAATCCGATGATTTTCCTAAATCTCATTAGCTAAAAGCTTGGAAATACATCTGCAATCACCCCATCAATCAAGTGATTGGAGAGGTGAGTGAAGGTGTACAAACCAGGAAAAGATTTATTCATGAGGCTCAATTTTCAGCTTTTATTTCAAAAACAGAGCCTAAGAATGTTGAGGAAGTGTTGCCTGACAATGATTGGATAATTGAAATAGAAGAAGAATTAAATCAATTTGAAAGGAATCAAGTTTGGGATTTAGTTCCCAGACCCAATGATCATCCAGTCATTGGTTCAAAATGGGTGTTTAGAAATAAACTTGATGAATCAGTAATCATTGTCAGAAACAAAGCCAGATTGGTCAAAAAGGGTATAACCAAGAAGAAGGCATTGATTATGAAGAAATTTATGCTCCTGTAGCCAGATTAGAAGCCATACGTATTTTACTTGCCTTTGCTTGCATTATGGATTTCAAACTTTTTCAAATGGATGTAAAGAGTGCTTTCTTAAATGGTTTCATTATGGAAGAAGTTTATGTTGAGCAACCCTCTGGTTTTGAAAATCTTTCCAAACGAAATCATGTTTACAAATTAAAGAAAGCTCTCTATGGTTTGAAACAAGCTCCTAGAGCTTGGTATGAAAGGTTAAGTAATTTCTTAATCAAGAATGATTTTGTTAGAGGAAAAGTGGATACAACATTATTCATTAAGCATTCAAAGTCAAATTTATTAATTGTACAGATTTATGTTGATGACATTATCTTTGGTGTAACTAACGATGATCTTTGTCAAGAGTTTGCCAAGATGATGCAGGGAGAATTTGAAATGTCCATGATGGGAGAATTAAATTTCTTTCTTGGACTTCAAATTAAGCAAAAGAAAGATGGCATTTTCATCAATCAGGCCAAGTACCTCAGAGAGCTACTGAAGAAGTTTGGAATAGATCAATGCAAAAGTTCTGATACTCCCATGAGCTCAAATGCACTCCTTGGCGCAGATGCAAATGGAAGGATTATGATATCAAGAGATATAGAGGAATGATGGGTCTTTTCTTTATCTCACAGCAAGTATGCCTGACATTAAATTCAGTGTTGGAATGTGTGCTCCTTATCAAGCTGCTCAAAAGGAATCTCATGCTGAAAATGTCAAAAGAATTCTCAGATATCTAGCTGGTACCACTGATCTTGGATTATGGTATCCAAAAGGAAGTAGTGAAGAATTAATTGCCTATTCAGACTCTGACCATGCTGGATATAAGACTGACAGAAAAAGCACGAGTGGCCAATGTCAATTCTTTGGTGGAGCTCTGGTATCCTGGTTCAGCAAAAAGCAATCAACAGTATCATTATCGTCCACAGCAGCTGGGTATTTCGTAGGAAAAGCAAATTATAGTGGACTTGCAAGTGGATTAGCTAGAGGAGGAGGCCCTTTGGCTCACTTAGCAATCTATAAAGCATGCTAGGGCATGCCTGTTGGAGGTTGCACAGACGCTGATGTACTAAAAGCTTTTGACAAGGCTATACATGATGGGGTAGATGTCTTGTCCGTTTCTCTAGGCATTGATGTTCCATTGTTTTCATATGTCGACCGACGTGATACGATATCCATCAGTTCCTATCATGCAAATGCCAAGGGAACCACAGTTTTTTGTTCTGCTGCGAATGATGGCCCCAAATCACAAACCGTTATAAACACTGCACCTTGGCTAATTACAGTTGCAGCCACCACAATAGACAGGGGCTTTCCAACAACTGTTACTCTTGGAAACAACCAAACGATCTGGGTATGATCAACCATTTTCAAACCACATCAGTGAAATGACACTCTCAACTAAAATGTAACAT
>JANTPZ010091222.1:0-25360 GCA_025593235.1 Vachellia pachyceras | reverse complement strand
AGAAAAATGGAACCGAAAAAAGATAAAGTTGTCGACAACAGTCTTAATAATATCATGTGATCAAATGAGGATCATATATATGAATTTGTCATAAAAGGATGACAGAAAGGTGATTGGCCAACAGAAAAGGAAAAAGATGCAATAAAATATGATTGCATCATTTCGATATGTAAGAACTATGGATCAGTAGTGCAAATGCTTGAAATATAAAATTGTTATGAGACATGTGAACATTTATTGATGATTATGATGAGGTATAATATATATTATTTTGTGGTGGATACAAAATAAATGATCTGACAGAATATATGAAAAATATTGGTCTATTGAATATAGTTAAAGCCTATGCATATGTCTCAATGAATAGTGGAATGTGCATAAAAATGCTTAAAAGACATGTAATGTCATAAGCTTGTCTAAGAAAGGCATTCAATGTTGTGTGAATTAAAGAATTTGAGTATATATACTTGATTGAAAAATGTGTAGAATAAGTCAACATATCCAAAAGATATGGTAAATGGGTACATTTATTCGACACATCCAGAAGATATTAACGAGAAATACATTTCGGCATATAATTTGATGAGAATGCATTTATGTGTTTAGATGCAAAGAAGATTCACTATCAGGGAAAATCATTGATGACATTCGCATTTAAGAAATATGTTTTACTGATAATGAGCGATATTGTCATCAGGGGGAGTAAATATAATGTTATCAGGGGGAGTAAAGATTATGATGTACTCTTTTCCTTAACCAAGGTTTTGTCCCACATGGTTTTCCTGGTAAGGTTTTTAACGAGGCAGCTTCAATATATATATTGTATACTCTTTTTCCTTCACTAGGTTTTTGTCCCACTGGGTTTTTTCTAGTAAGGTTTTAATGAGGCACAATATTTGTTTATGGACATCCAAGGGGGAGTGTTATAAACATTATTTATGTGAATGTCCATAAACCTTTGATCTTCCATATCTCACACTCATAACCTCCTCATGAATGGCTTTTAGGACTTTCATGAAATGGTTACATATTGTATTGTATACTAATGGGAATTGATGTTTGTATTTATTCAATGTAACATTTGTTAAGTTGAAAGCCTATATATGGAAGCTATGTACATATGATGGATATGAAAAAATATGAATAAGAATTGTTTCTCTCCCCCTTACAATTTCTCTTGTTTGTTCATCTCCTCAATCCCAAATCTCTCAATTTTATAACACATTTAATATTTTTGCACAATGGGTCATTGATTATTTTCTTATCTTGTGCAGATTTGAAGAGATAAATTGAAGATTGCTTTACGGAGATTATTTGGGTTGAAATTAATTAAATTTATTATTCTGATTTTTTATCTCTTGGGCAAATATTTTTGGGGAAGTTAAGAGTAGTTTAATTATTTATTTTGTTTTATATTGTTAGTGGAGATCATGGTTGAGGGGATTTGACCAAGTGTTGTGCAAATTTAAAAAGTGGAGTCAGTTTCATGATTCAAGTTTTTCCCACATAAGATAAGAAGAAAAAAAAAGAAAATGCACAGGAACGCATAAGAGAAGCGGAACGCATGAACAGAAAAAAAAAAAAAAAGAACGCTGAGGGCAGAAAACAGAGGACGTACGGACGAAGGAAAAGAACGGAGAGAACGGAAGAAACGCTGAAGGCACGAGCGAACTCTGAGGCAGAGAGCAGCGACAGGCGAGAAGCGTTCCGTGGGTCTCCATTATCAGTAAAGTTGTGATTTTATCCTTTGCCATAATTTCTAATTTCATCTATAATTAACTATTAGTTTAAATATTAGGTTTGTGATGAGAGTTCAAGGGCTGTTTTGGCAACCACCTTTAAAATTTAGGTTTGGTTTCAAAACCTAGGTTTTACCTTAAAACCGAGGTTTTGTCCAAAGAAAAATTTTTTTCCCAAGAGCTATTTTGGTTACAAAACCTCAGTTTAAAACCTAGGTTTTGAAAACTAGATTTTCTCTTTCCTACTTTTTCCTCTTTACTCTTTCCTACTTTTTCTCTCTTTCTCTTTCTTACTTTCCTCTTTCCTACCCACTTTTTTTGCCTTGGAATCCGTAAAAGCTAATAACTTCCCAAGCATAAATCACTTTCCGAAACCTATGTTTTGCCTCGAAATCTGTAAAAGTTATTTTCAACTTTACATCCAAACAAGCTCCAAAACTTGTAATGGGAACTCTTTTGGTTGAGATTCTTATTTAATTTTCCTTTCTTTTGACTCTCTTTTACATAAATTTTCTGTGCTTAATGTATATTCAGATTTGAATATAACCTATGGAATGTTCTTCGAGGATTTGCGTTGAAAATTTATGGTTGTAGATTTACAACTTGAACCAGTAGGCTTTTGAAATTTCAGATTTGAAAGTTCCAACAATTCCTCTCTGTTAAAGCTTAATTTGTGCAAGTTTATATTTTCCAGATTTAGAACATATTTACTCTGCTATTTTTCTTGAAATATTGAGATGTCATAAACTTTTAATCGATTGATTGAAAGTTTGAGAGTGGAATTAAAGGAGAAAATCGATTGATTTTCTCTGCCTTTTAAAATTCAGGATTAATTGTGGTTTAAGTTTAAATTGAAGTTTAACTGAGATGTCATTGAACTTTAATTTAAACAAGAGCATAAAACTTAAATAATAATTCAAGGGTTTGAGTTTGGAATTTTTGCAAGGAATCTCAATCAAAGGAATTAAATCTTTTATCTGGACAAGGACCTTTACATCATAAGGGGAAAACTTGTAGTTGATTGCATTCCATAATAAATTCTTATCTTTTGTCAATTTGCTTTGTTTATTAACTATTAGATTCCTTTACATTTAGTTCATAAACCCCCCTTTAAATGTTTTTAAGTGATTTGTTTGTAATTAAAGTTCTTAATTTAAGTGATTATCACATTGATTCATTAGGAGACAACCTAGGTTGCGCTTTACTGCAGAATCTAGTTTTATATTATTTTGACACTATTCGACAGTGGTGTCAAGGTGAAGATTAGAAATTCATTCAAGTGGGTCAAAACCTCATTCAAATGGTCAAAACCTCATTCAAATGAAGTGTACATTTCATTATATAATATATGAAAATAAGTCATCCATTCGAATGAATTATGAAAAAATTTAGTGAATATCTCAAGTCTATATTCAGATAAAATGAAGATAAGAAATTCATTTGAATGAAGTGTATATTTTATTGGAGAATATTTGAAAATAAGCCATTTATTCGAAGCAATCATAGTGATTATTCGAATTCATTATGAAAAATTTCAGCAGATATCTCGAGCCCATATTTGGATAAGTTGAAGATGAGAATTTCATTCAAATGGGAAAAATGGGTCATTCAAATATCACTTGATGAAGAATATATAAAAATAAGATATTCTTTTAAATACCAATAATGGAATAGAAAATGACAATAATAGAGAATGGCTTTGCAAACTCATTAGTTCATTCAAATGAGTCATCTTGAAGGTTCATTGGAATATCCGTAAAATTAGAACTTCATTTGAATGAGTCATCTCGAAGGTTCATTGGAATATCCGTAAGATGAGAACTTCATTCGAATGAGTTTTGAAAACCAATCTCCATTATTGTCATTCCCTACTTCGTTATTGCTATTCAAATGAATATCTTATTTTCATATATTCTTCGGCAATTGATATTCAAATGACCCATTTTTCCTATTCGAATGAAATTCTCATCTTCAACTTATCCGAATACAGACTCAAGATATCAGCTGAAATTTTCATAATTCATTTGAATGAGCACTATGGTTCATTCAAATGAATGACTTACTTTCAATATTCTCCAAAAAATATATACTTCATTTAAATTGGCTTTCTTACCCCATTTAAATGAATTTCTCATCTTCACCTAATCCGAATATAGACTCAAGATATCCATCGAAATTTCTCATAATTCATTTGAATGAGCATATTCTTCATTCGAATGAATGGCTTATTTTCATATCTTCTACAACAAAATATGCACTTCATTTGAATGAGGTTTTTACCCATTCGAATGTATTTCTCATCTTCACCTTATCTGAATATAGACTTCACATAAGAACTCCAATTTTCATAATTCATTCGAATGCTCCATGTTGATTTGAAAGACAATATTATTTTCAAAGCTATCAAATGAATTCTGCAGATGCATATATCAGCTTTTATTTTACAATTAATTCAAATATCACTTCTTTCTTATTGATTAACTTATTTGCACCATAGTTTCAATGCGTTCTGTACATATGCTAGGAAAAATTTTAGGTTCATGAGGACGAGGGTTTTAACATCAATACTTTCATTTCTTCATCGCTTTGGAAAATATAATATACATGAAAAAAAATAAAAAAAGCACATGTACCGAACATATGGAAGCATGAGAAAGAGAAAGAAAGGATACATCTTCACGCCAAACCAACAATGTTGCCTCCGCTAAGCTAAAAGAGTTTGACAGATATGGTAAGGAACGGATCCAACTCCTACAAGGAGGTGGGTTCGATTCCCTCCGCTCTCCTTTAGTAAGCGATCTGGTAAGTCCCTTGTAAGTGCTCAAAGAATCCTGAGATCAGGCTCTGATCTTGGTGGGGGACCGGTGCCGAACCCACCTAAAATTTTGTGTATAAAAAAAACAATGTTGCCTCCTCTACTGCATTTGACACCGGAGGAGCGGGGTGGTTGTACCGTCAGAGAAATATATGCTCGAGCGACTGTGGGATTGTGGTTCGAGAAAAAAAAAAAAAGAAATCATTCTTCCTCACACTTTTAAAAAGGGCAATATGGTTTTTTCATAAAAATTTCAAAATCCCTATTTAATTTAGAGTTGTGATTTGAGAATATGAAAATTGGAAGCCTAAAATTGCCCTTCTCAATTTCAATGGGCTTTTTCTGGAATTTTCCTTTTTTTTCTTTTCTACCCCTATTAAATACATATCTTTATATTGTTTTCATCAATCAATTACTCCAATGGTCACTCTTATAGGGTAGATAGAGAATATTCTATTTGATTCTATTTATAAGTCATCTTATTAAATTTTATATATGAATGTACAATTTTACCTTTCATTTATTATGTGTGTAACTTTGCTCTCATGTGTTGTAGTGGATATCAAATAAGAATGAAGTTGTTGAATTGAAACCAGAGACTATAAGAGCTTTACGAGAAGAAATCCAAGGGAAGAAGAAGCAGCCTCGGGCTTATGATGTTGGACCCATTATACAAAGCGGGTCGGACTCAGATTATTGTTCGACATGGTTGAACAATCAACCACACAGATCTGTTCTTTATGTTTCATTTGGGAGTGGTGGGACACTATCTAAAGATCAGCTTCATGAACTTGCTCATGGATTGGAACTTAGTGAAAAATGATTCTTATGGGTTCTGAAAGCTCCAAGTAAGGTTTCTAGTGCTGCTTATCTTGATACCTTAAATGAGAATCCTTTAGATTTCTTACCAGAAGGGTTTTTGGAGAGAACTAAAGAATGAGGTTTGATTTTCCCTTCACGGGCCCCTCAAATTCAGATCCTTAAACACAGTTCAGTTGGTGGATTCTTGAGTCACTGTGGTTGGAACTCAATGCTTGAAGGTATTGTTCATGGAGTGCCGTTTATAACGTGGCCTATGAGTTAGTTAAAGTGATTAGTGTTAATCATTTAGTTAGTTAATGACCCAAAGTCTATATAAAGGGTCATAATGTAATGATTTGAAAGTGTGATTGTATAATCATCACCAAAAAGTGAGAGGATGAAGAATCCCCACCAATGTGTAGAGAATGGGAGGATAACAAGGATCTCCCACTTCAAGAGTCCCCAAAATGGGGTTAGTTCATTACCCTCAAGAGAAGGTAGATTAATGTTGTAAACCAAAAGGGTTTATGATAAAACATTCATTTTTATTCTTCCATTTCTACACTCAACATGGTATCAAGAGCAGATTGTTTTCTCAGGCAAGATTGTTTTCTCAGGCAAGAAAGGCTGAAAACACATTTGCTTTTCTTTCTTGAACTCCATGGCTGACAAGAAGAGCAGCGATGAGGCAGATCGACTAGCAAGAAAGGGAATGATGAGACAGCATTAAATGGGCTAAAATTCAAGCGATCTGAGACCGAGTGAAAGTGTTTCAAGCGATCTGAGTAGAGCTCCATGGTTCTGTCCATCGTACTCACATTTTCATTAATTCTTGCAATCTTGATTGGTTTCATGAATGCAGAAAATGATACACCGAACTAAACTTTCAAAGAAAGATAAGCTTCTTTCTTTTTCATATCTTGTCTGGTAATCAAGGCCACCGAGAAATGTGCAGAGATATTCCCCGATGAGCACTGGAAGCCGCAATTGCAAAGTGAAGAAAGCGATTGATTTTAAAAGCATGAGCTGGAGTAGATAGCACAAGGATCATCGAGAAAGAACCATCAAGATTTGCCGGTTGTTTCGCTCGGTCCATGTGCACCTGAACCTGGAGAAAACATTAAATTGTGCAAGCTACATTTTCCTTTTTCAGCCAAAAGAGAATACTCCATTTTGAGGATGTAGAGATCTCAAAACTTTCTTGTCATCTAAGGGGATGCGTTCTTCAAAGTTCTGTTTGAGCCCAGCAGGAGACACACCGTCATCTTGTCGTCTGTTTGATGCCATTGTGAGCCACTGTGTTCCTGTCATTTTGAGTGGATCAAACAACTATGAAGTCTGGAGCTGGCTACGAAAATCGCTTTCTTGAGAAGAGCAAGCTGGGAACATCCGATTTAAAGGTTTTAGTGAATGATGGAGCTCAAAGTTTTCAGCAATGATGCACTTCTAGAGGAGGAAACTGTTCATTATTGATGAGAGCGTTGGGAAGAAATGATTGTATTCTTGTATGAATCAAAATTGTATAGTTTAACTCATTTCATTCCCTTATAATGTTTTGTATTGGCAAGTTGAGCACCTAGAGTTAAGGGGTGTCAACTTGAGCGGGATATTGAAAGTATGAGTTAGTTAAAGTGATTAGTGTTAATCACTTAGTTAGTTAATGACCCAAAAGTCTATATAAAGGGTCATAATATAATGATTTGAGAGTGTGATTGTATAATCATTATCAAAGAGTGAGAGGATGAAGAATCCCCACCAATCTATAGAGAAGGGGAGGATAACAAGGATCTCCCACTTCAAGAGTCCCAAAATGGGGTTAGTTCATCACCCTCAAGAGAAGGTAGATTAATGTTGTAAACAAAAAAGGTTTATGAAAAAACATTCATTTTTATTCTTCCATTTCTACACTCAACATGGCCACTCTTCGCAGAGCAGAGAATGAATGCCGTTTTGCTGACCAATGGGCTAAAGGTGGCTGTGTGGCCAAAGGAAAACGACAAGAATATGGGATAGTGGAGAAGGAAGAGATTGCAGAAGCCATAAGGAGGTTGATGGAAGGTGAAGAAAGTTATGAGATTCGTGCGAGGATCAATGTTTTGAAACTCGAAGCTATTAATGCGTTGAAAGATGATGGAGCTTCCACGGTGACTTTGTCTCTATTTGCTGACAGTTTGAGAGGCAAATAGCACATTTTCTTGGAGGCAAAGCATCGGAACTCAAGAGAGCCGGACAAGTTTCCTCACAGTAAGAGTTTAGTTTGAATACTAAAATTTAATTATAATAATTAATGAATAATAATCAGGCATGCATGTGTGTTTGCTTTTTTATTTTTGCTTTAATGTTTATGCAAACAATATTAAATTTTAAAGATACATTGTTTCTGGGTATCGAAATTTGTTGCGACCTTCTTCACAATCTAAGTATTTTTTTAATAATTAACTTAACTAATTTTTTAATTACATTTAGGTTTTAGAGACTATAGCTTACGTTTTTATTTTTTATATCCAAGCAGTTTAAAAAATGCTACCTAGTCCTTAATATTATAGATAATTGATTTTTTAAAATATTAGAGAAATTATATACATTGCTTTAAAGTATTTGTACTTATCATTTTTTTCACTAATTTGTTTAATTTATAGATTTATATACAATATAATGATATAAAAATGAATAATTTTAATAATATATTTAATTTAATTTAACTCTAAAAAATCAACTAGTTTCTATATTAAAAATATGATGTATTAAAATAAAATATTTATGGTTTTAGAGAGAAATAGCTCATTTCTGGCCTATTAGGGAAATCATATCCCATGTTAAAGGTATCCATAAGGAAAGTATATATACTTATAATTTTCATATGTTTTGCCCAAAGAAAGAATTTTTTTTATTTGTTTTCCAAGGAAAGAAATTTTTTTTTTTGGGTCAAACCAAAGAGAATTTTCAAACTTTGGCAGGTACCCTGAAGCTATTTAATATACACAAGAGTCAATTTAAAGCTTAGCTTAATATTTAATTTAAGCTTAGCATGCCCTGCAATTCCTAAGAGTTAAAATTGGGAAAATTTAGGGAGTGGGGTAAGTGGATTGATGACAATGAATGGGTGGGAAAAAATGGCCATCACCCTGTGGGCTATATAGTATTTAATTCTATAAAATAAATGTTAAAGAAACAACAAGAACATAAAATGAGACGCTAGAAGCACTACCAGGAAAATACAATTTAACGACGGAAAAATTCATCGATAAATTACTATTTTCCATCAGAAAATTTTCATTTAGCGACGGAAAATATTAACGACCCTTGTTTTAACGACGGAAAATAGCCATTTAATCATGGATTTTCCATTGTGAAATAGCATTTTTCTGGTAGTGAAGAGATGATGATTTTGTGATGAATGTATTTGAGTGAGAGGTTAGATGAGATGATTATTTTGATATGGACGTATATGGTCCTTCAAAAATAAAAGGATATATGGTTTCGTTATGAATATATTTGAGTGAGGTTATATGATATGATGATTTTGATACGAATATGTGGTCCTTGAAAATGAAAAAAAGAGATATAAAATTCAAAATTAATATATTTGAATGAGAGGTTAGTGGAGATGATGATTTTGATAAGAATGTGCGGTCCAACAAAATATATATATATATATATATATGTGAGAGGTTAGATGAAAAGATGATTTTGATATGAATTTGTGGTCCTACAAAATAAATATATATATATTTGCTTTTGTAATGAATATATTTGAGTGAGAGGTTGGATGAAATGATGACTTTGAAATAGACATATGGTCATGCCAAAAAAGATAAATTATTTTCTTAACGAATGTATTTGATAAAGAGTTGAGGTTGTGTCCATTAAAGAAAAATATGGTATAAAAGTCATTTGAAATGGTTGAGGCTCTCTGAGATAGTTAACTTGTTAAATTTGTCCAAAATTAATAATTTTTTTTTTACTTTGTACCTATTTAAATGATGAGATTTACCCTATTTTTTCAACATTAAACCACAATTAATAATAAGATTATAATGGGAGAAAAGTAATTGGTGAACCAATTAGTGACTTATATTTAGAATAAAAAAAATCAGTTTTAGAATATGCCTCTATACAATGAGGTCAAAAGGGAGTATGCAGAAGAAGCCATTGTATTGAAGGTGTAAGTGAAAAATGATATATTAGAGGGTGTGAAGTTTTTTGAAAAGAGATAGAGAAAATATTTAATAGAACAATTAGTGAAGTTATTAATTGAGTAATTTGCATAAATATTTAATTATTGATAGAGTATTGGCACTTTTAGCTTTGTATAGCTGTCCGTTTGGGAAAGCGGTAGAGAAGTACTTTTATGCAAGTCGAGGTAAATATGTGGAGGAGATTGTCTCGTTTTACGGAAAAATACTGTTGAACGTGCTTTTGGGTGATATATAAGTGTTACCAAACAAGCACCCTATCTAGTGATGTGAAATTTCTTGCTGCTGCAATGTGATATATTGTTTTTAATCTTTAATATAAGAGTTAAATAATTAATTTATATAGAATAAAAAATTAGTTAAGTTCATTACAAATATAAATTAATTTTTTAAAGTATTCTCTTTCATCTTGATTATCCTTAGATAAAAAAAAAAATCCTTATTGATGTTATTTTAGTTTTGGCCTAAAACCATATTGCTCTAATTTCATATTTTGAATGTATATTACCTCAAGCCATATTGTTTTGATTATATAACCAGAACGCATATTACTTTTCTATCTTGACATAAGTTATACCATATGTACAGAAGTCATATATCTTTTTCTATCTGACAATATAGCTATAAGCTATATTCATTTAATTCTTTGTTATATGACCAGAAGTCATGTACTTTTGTTAGATGGTCAAAAGCCACAATTCATTTATCCTGAAGATAAATGGCTAAAAGTTATGTAATATTAATTAACTAATACTTAGCCATTGTTCTACTGGTGGGTTTTTGAGTCATTGTAATTGGAACTCTGTTCTTGATGCTATGTTTGGTATGGTGGAATTGGGATGTAGAATTGGAAATGGAATTCATTTCCTATGTTTGGTATGGCGGAATTGGAGGGTGAAATTGAAAATGGAATTCAAAATGTGTAGAAATGAATATCATGATGTATCCCATGGAATTGTATTCAATTACATGGAATTAATTTTTTGACCCCTCATTTTTTCTATATTTATATTAATTTCCATCCACATTTCCATCTCTGTCTCCATTTCTATTTCCACCAAAATCGATTTCAACGTGTCAAACGACCCATGAGAGTGCAGAACAGAAGGAGGTGACATTAATGGCGTGGCCATTATTTACAGAACAAAGGACAAATGTCGTTCTGTTAAGTGATGGGCTGAGTGGCATTGAGGTCGAAGAGGAATGAAAATGGAATAGTGGAAAGAGAAGAGATTGCTGGATTGGTTAAGAGTTTAATGGAAGCTGAAGAAGGTAAGGAGATTCATAAGAGGGTGATGGTTTTAAAAGATGTTTCGGCTCATGCTCTTAAAGAATTGTGCCTGTTTTGAAGAATCCAGATACATATTTAACAGTGTTTTAATTTTCTGTAAATTAAGATAATCTTATTCACATATCTACTTCGTAAATCATAAATGTATTTTTCTATCACTTTTTCATACGGGTTATGTAGTTCTTCTAAAAAACACTTGATTTTTTTAACATTTTGTTAAATAGACACATTAGCATAATGGACAATTGGGTCGGGGTCCTAGGTTTGGCTCTAACTAGCCTGTACACAAGTGAGTGGGCAGTACGTTGTACAGTGAGCATGTGAAGCAAAGTTCAAATTAGTATTAAAAAAACAAATTCAAATTTAGGGTTTGTTTGTTATTAATTTCTGAAATTTAAATTTGGTTTCAAAATTTAGGTTTTGACCTAAAATTTAGGTTTTGTTTAAGTATAAATTTTTTTATAAAAAGTTATGTTGATTACAAAACCTCGGTTTGAAACCTAGATTTTGTAACCTACTTTTTCCTCTTTCCTATTTTTTTCCTTCTTTCTCTTTCTTATTTCTTACTTTTTCTCTTCTTTTTCTTTTTTCATTCCTACTTTTTCTTTTTTTCTCATTAATCTTTCCTACTTTTTCTTTCTTCTCTTTCTTCTTTCCTACTTTTCATTCTTTCCCTTTCCTCTTTCCTATCCACTTTTTTGCCTCGGAATCCGTAAAAGATAATAACTTCTCAAACATGAATCGCTTTTTGAAATCTAAATTTTGCTTCAAAATCTGTAAAAACTATTTTTCAAAATTTATTCTACAAAACCTAGATTTTATCTCAAAATTTATAAAAATTATTTTTAAAATAACTTTCAAACCGGCCCTCATGATCATACCATTTTAAATAGAATTTTTGTAATATATGGAATGCATGTGCTTATAAAAAAATGATGGACATCGGGATCTTGAGTTTGACTCCAAGTCAACCTGACGGGGAATAGCTGAACGTACACGTTATGTTCAAATTAATGAAGACGTAAACATCTGTGGAGGAATAGGACAGGTCACAGAAGAAATATATTATCCTTCTAAATTATTGGGTTAGCGTGGAAAATTGGAGAAATACTTTTATCATTTATGAGATAAATGTATGAAGAAAATTATCTCATTTTGTAAAGAAACATTGTTGAACATACTGTTAGAGTGTTCAAAAGCTTTATCAAACATCCCACTATAACGTGAAATGCCCTACAAGTTCGGCATTATCGAGTATGAAGAGGCAGCTTTCACTTGAAATATTTTTTTTGAGTGAGAGAAAACTCCCCTTGTATTCCGGATCCTTTCGGACCCAGACTAATTTGGGGTCACCCCGTGAGGGACTTCCCAGAGTTCGAGTCCAAGACCTGACGATTACCCGACGCCTTGCCTTCCCCTTATCAACCAGTCGGATCAACCCCTTAGGAGCTTTCACCTGAAATATTGATGGGGAAGTGCAACCCAAATCGAACTTCACCACTCAATCGTTATTTATTACAAGTGACCCTAAACGAATATTATTTGAACTGACAGATCACTTCTATTACACATGGTGTGGGAAACCGGACCGACCGGTTCAGACCGGAAACGGACGAATCGACCGGAAAGCCGGTCCGATCTAGTAACTGACCCCGGGTCAGTTCAACCCGGGCCAACCCGGAGTGAACCGGATCGAACCGGGATGAACCCGGTTGACCCACCGAGTTTGGCGAGTCGGCTGGGTTCTGTTTTGTAAAGGGATGAAATTGTTCGTCCATGAAAAAAATAGAAAAAAGTCATCTCCTACCTTGCCGGTGACTGAGCTCCTACCTGTCCCTGAAAAAATTCAAAAAAAAAAATTCTTTTTTCACGCCTGAGCTCCTACCTTGTCCTCTCCTCTCGTCGGCGACTGCTTTCCGATCGCTTATCCTCTTTCCAGCGACCTCTTCCTTTTTCTTTTCCGTTGATGCTTCATTTCTCTATCATTGCTGCATCTTTTGTTCATCGCTGCTCCGCTCTTACCTTTGCTTTACCCGGCTTCCCGTTCTTGAGTGAAGCTCAGGAGTTTAATGAAGGTTGCATTCTGCTGCGCTTTATTTTTCCTGCCTTGAGAGATTCAAAGTCAAAGAGTGAGGAAAGAGTGGTGGTGATGGCTTCAAAATCAAAGCGTGAGCGAGTGTTCTTGCCAGAGAAATCAAAGGGTGATGGAAAGAGTGATGGTGATGGCATGAGTTGATTGATGAGAGTAGGCACAATCACGTGGGAGAGAGGGGAGGGAGAAGAAAATAAGGAAAAATTTTAAAAAATAAAAATAATATTAATTTTAATTTTATTGTAAAATGAATATTATTGTAAAGTATATTTTTAATTTTTTTATTTAACACCGGTTTGACCCCCGGTCTGACCCGCTAACCCTTAACCCACTATCTTATCCGGTTCAGTCACCGATCCAGTTTCATGTACCTTGCTATTACATATGATTTTTTTTGCCACATATGATCTTTATTAATTAAACAAAGATTGCTTCTTCTTTTTTAAGGCAACCATATAAGATATTGTTGGGTTCTAAATGTGTGGATAACCTCTCAAGTGGGATTTGAATATCACCTCAACGAAACTAGTTAGGGTGTTTATTAAAGAACCCATAAGATCTGAACTGTTCATATCTTATTTAGATGTTTTAAATCTGATTTTTTTTATTTCTACAAAAAACTTATTTTAATAGATGTAAGACCTAAAATAAAATTAACTTCTTATTTATTATATTTTTAAATAATGAATTTTAAATTAAATCTAAATAATTTAAATTTAATTGATCTGTGAGTCATGGAACAAGGATTGATCCCTTTTATATTAGATCCAAGGCTATTGACTAAAGAGATATTAAATAATAGCTCCGTTTGGTAAAATTTTTCAAGAGTTCAAAAGTTTTAACAGTATTTTTTTATAAAATGAGATAATCTTTTTCATATATTTATCTCAATTTACGTAAAAGTACTTCTGCATCGTTTTT
The DNA here is from genome assembly GCA_025593235.1 of Vachellia pachyceras. NCBI lineage: Eukaryota > Viridiplantae > Streptophyta > Magnoliopsida > Fabales > Fabaceae > Vachellia > Vachellia pachyceras. Next base: position 11,505 of record JANTPZ010091222.1, on the reverse strand, counting down.
ACAGCGAGCCATTATTTCAAACTTTACTCGCTACCAGAAGATTCTAATTAATAATGCTTTTTTAATGGGCTTTGAGGAAGCCAAAGGGATGTTGGGGACAAACCACTTTTTCTCCTTCCTCATAATTATAAATAAATCCATTTCCATCTCTCCCTCCTCCCAAAACAAACAGTACAGCAGAAACGAAGGTATCAATTATCAGAGCTTTAATTCATTTCCATGGCGAAAACAGCTACTCACATAGCTGTCATTCCCAGTGCTGGTTTCAGCCATATCGTCCCCATTGTTGAGTTCTCCAAGCAACTGGTTCATCTTCATCCAGATTTCCAAGTCCACTGCATAATTCCCTCACTTGGCTCTCTTTCTTCTTCCTCTCAATCTTATCTTCAAAATCTTCCTTCAAACATAAACCCTATTTTCCTCCCACCTGTGCCTAACGACAAGCCTCATGACCGCCATAGACATGGCATACAAATCCAACGTACGGTGACTCTCTCACTACCCTCCATTAATGAAGCTTTAAAGTCCTTGGGTTCAAGTGATAATAAACTTGCAGCTTTAATTGTTGATGTTTTCGCCGTTGAAGTGTTAGATATTGCTTCAGAACTCAAAGTCTTATCTTACGTCTACTTCCCTTTATCTGCTATGCTTTTATCTTTCTATTTCTATATCCCAAAGGTGGATAAGATTGTTTCTTCTGAGTTCAGAGAGCTTCAAGATCCCATAGAGATGCCAGGTTGTGTTCCAGTTCATGGGAGAGATCTCTCAGACTCAGTTCAAGATCGAAGGAGCCAAGTTTACAAGCAATTTCTAGAACGTTCCAGACGGTTTAGTCTTGCAGATGGAGTTCTGGTCAATAGCTTTAGAGAGTTAGAGGTTGAGACGATGAAGGCCTTAGAAGAAGAAGTCAAAGAGAAGAAGCCTCAGATATATCCGGTAGGACCCATTTTACATACTGGGTCAAATAGTGATGATCAAAACGGGTCGGACTGCTTAAAATGGCTCAACAATCAACCGTCAAAATCTGTTCTTTATGTTTCTTTTGGGAGTGGAGGGACACTGTCTCAGGAACAACTCAATGAACTAGCTTTTGGGTTGGAACTAAGTGGTGAGAAGTTCTTATGGGTTGTGAGGCCACCAAGTAATAACCCCAGTGCTGCTTATCTTAACAACTCATGTGATCAGAATCCTATAGATTTCTTACCAGAAGGGTTTTTAGAGAGAACCAAAGAGAAGGGTTTTGTTGTTTCTTCATGGGCACCTCAGATTCAAATACTTAGCCATTGTTCTACTGGTGGGTTTTTGAGTCATTGTGGTTGGAACTCTGTTCTTGAGAGTATACAGAAGGGAGTTCCATTAATGGCGTGGCCATTATTTGCAGAACAAAGGACAAATGCCGTTCTGTTAAGTGATGGCCTTAAAGTGGCATTGAGAACGAAGAGGAATGAAAATGGAATAGTGGAAAGAGAAGAGATTGCTGAAGTGGTGAAGAGTTTGATGGAAGGTGAAGAAGGGAAAGAGATTCGTAAGAGAATGGTGGTTTTGCAAGATGCTTCAGCTAATGCTCTTAAAGAATATGGTTCTTCTACAGAAACACTTAATCATTTGGCTTTGAAATGGAAGAGTTTGGGAGAGATTTTCATGGAGATGTAAATCTCTAGATCTGCAAGTTATTATTTTTTGTTTTTCTTAATTCGTTTTATTTTACTTTAGTTGGCTCAATTTGCTTCTTAATTCTTCATCCATGTGATTAAAAGAACAATGTTACTATGGAGGATCAGGCTGTGCCCTGGTTCATAGAAATTACAGCAAATTTGGCAAGATGATGTGAACAGGTCTTGGAGGATCAGGCTGTGCCTTGTTACTGTTTAATGTAGTGTGTTTTTATATCGTTCTTTTCTCTTTCAATGAAAAATAATATATATATATATAAGAGAGAGATGATAACCCCATTTCCCCCTCACAAATTTTCAAACAGATATAGAGAAGGATGGAGAGAGAGTTGCAAAGGGCCAAACATGTGAGGATGGTAGACTCTGTTTTTAGCCCTGATTCAAACTGGTAAAATAGTTTATCTAATTAACATCAAACAAGTGAAATAAATAAGAAATAAATGAACACAAACTCACCCCTCATAGTCTGATAAAATAAAATATGAAAATAAATATGATCTGGTCATTCAATTGCATAAATATTATAAATATATCAAATATATATCTCAAGATATAAAAAAATTATCAACATTGTATTGGTAAAACAAGATTCAACATAGGGTTTTAGTTGGTATCGAGATACTGTTGGGTATTAAATATTGGCACATCTCTCAATATGAATTCAAATATTGATTTGCCGTATTATGAAAGACTAGTTCATTTAGTTAGATCCAATTTTTTTGTTAAATGGTGGTTACTTTAGTTAGAAGAATATGTGCAAAGGGGCACTGTGAGAGGCACTAAAGCCCAATGTTATCAAAATCGGATCGGTGACTGAATCGGACAAGACAGTAGGTTAAGAGTCAGTGGGTCAAACCGGGAGTCAGACCAGTGAGGAATAAAAAAATTAAAAAATAAATCTCAACATACATTGGCACAATCAAACTATCCAATATTAAAAATTATAAAAATTAAGTAGTAAATCTCATTACTAACAAAATAATAATTACTAAATCAATCATATACTTGCATGTTATCTATTATCCAATATTATTTACAGTTTCAAAATATTCATCATAACAAAATATCAACATATAAATATGGTAAAAGCTTCTCTTTTTTATTTTTTAACTTTTAAATTTGAAAAAAATCATCCTTTTTCTTAAAAATAATTAAAAACATGAGTAGATAACTAGATACAAATGCGACAGTAAGCATGTGTGGGGAAGTGGTTCTATTTTTTTTAATGCTTTTACCTTTCAAATTTTTAAAAATTAAGTATTTAAATTTTTTAAAAATATTTTAAAAAACAAAGAAAAGAAAAGATAACCGGGTCGACCCAACAAATTGATCGGGCCAGTCCAATTTGACCCCAACCCGGGGTTATTTAACAAACCGGACCGGACCAGAGGCCGGTCCTGTCTAGATTTGATTACCATGCTAAAGCCCAAGCAAATGGCATAATTCATGTAGGTATCTACCAACTAATGGAGTCCACTGATTAGGGAAAGTTCAAGCATAAGACATTTAGCTTCCACAGGGAATCTAAGAAGAAATGGCATATTATGTTCTATTAGATATTTTTTTGTATATAAGAAAAGTTTAGATAAGTTAGATCACAGAGTTTATCAGGATTGGTACATGTCTCTAAATTCAAAGAGTACTTACATGTATACTTACATATTCGTTCAGCAACAAAACTCACATCAACAATGTGATTTAAACCTATAACTTTATGAGTTATGAATCAATTCTTTACCGACTGGACCAATATTTGTTGGATGTTGAATTAGATATTGATAGCTCCATAAATAATCGATGGCAAGCTTCACAAAATATGGTTATTGGGCTTTGATCCAAAAGATTTTTTTTTTGGATGGGGCCTTGTTCCTTCTTTTTTTTTGTTACCCGTCTGGTCTCCTTGTTCCTTCTACTTCTACATAGTTACTCTCACTCATCAACGAGGTTGAACCTGATGAAAAAGATTAGCTCTTCATAAGGTAGTAGACAAATATTCGATTACCGACTAAAAATGTATTTACATTTAGTGTTGTATAGTATTTTAAATATGATTACCTCTAATTTAAGGATACGTATACTTGTAAGAAACGAAGAGTTACTTAGCTTCTTAATTGATATACAAATTAGTAAGCAATATTTGAACTCAGGTATATTTAGATTGAGACTTTGAACTTAGATATGCACCACGTGAAGCTATTATGTAGCCAAGTACCTTTTGCTAAAGAAGCTCACCACTTGATTGGATAAAAAGATGATTTTGCAAGCTCACCAGTCTCCACTTAGAAGAAAAAATGTAGAGGGTCTTTAATGAGTGCATCTGGTCCTCCTGTACCTTTCTATTTATAAATAGATCAACAAATAATAAAACGACATCTGTCTTATTATTCTAGAATATAGATAAAGGAGCATTGTTCTGCATACATAATTATAAAAGATATTCAACTCTCTCCATTACTTTGGACCTCTTTAATTTCCTTCTCTTCTTCTCGTTATTCGCCTTTGCTTCTCTTGTTGGGTTTCGTTTGCTGTAGTGACGATGACTCCCATCATATCTCTGAGGTGCCAGAAGCGAGCATGGTGAAGTGGTTTTGTACTTTTGTAAGATAATTTGGCTTGTTTAACAAAACGTTAAGAAAAGTCAAACGCATGTTTAACAGTGTTTTTCCTTAAAACAAGATAATCTCCTCCACATCTTCATCTCGATTTACGTAAAAGTACTTCTCTACCGCATTTTCAAGTGGGCACAATATGCTATTTGGGAGTTTGTCAGCACATATTGCACGTTGAGTTTCTTTGACATGACTTGGTCCAGATGGATGGTGCGGCTCCCCTTGCTCAATGCCCAAAATTGCCCAAACTTTTTTCAAGCTTAGCAAGGCAATTTTCTTGCTAAGCTCGAATGGGCATACCTAACACCATGCACACCCCTTGTCTAAGGAGTATTGAGGTTTACTGTGATTGCATAGAATCTAATCAAGCTATAAATTTAATTTTGAGATATTGTTATTTTAATCAGCCATACAGGAATAATATTGTGCTTACTTCAGAATCCGCTGGGAGAACGATTTACGATTTCTGATAAAAGTATGTGAGATGATCTGAGTTTTGTCTCGACTTGCGTGGGAATACATTCTATAACTCCAAAATGCATTCCCAAACTAGCACATTATTGGGTCCGTTTGGCAAATTGCCATAAGCCACTTATAAATACTTATTCACATAAGCCGAGGCAAATATGTAGAGGAGATTGTCTCGTTTTGCAGAAAAGCACTGTTAAATGTGTTTATGAAAATAAGCTCATGGTTACCAAACAGGCCCATTGTGTGTTTTTGGAAAATCCGTTGAAAGAAATGGGTTACGTATTTCAAAATATTTTTTCTCTTGACTTGTGTGACCGTTAAGAAAACAAAATTCCCAAACATGCACATTGATGACACTAGATTAGCTGTGAATAGAATATCAACCCAATTCCTTTAACAGCTCAACCTTAAGCGCCATTATGTATCTTTCTTTGTGAAGTAATGATGTCTAGCACTTTTAAGTGAGAACGACTTATAATGCAATCAAATGGATTAGTCCAGTAATTTGATAAAAAGCAAAAGAGAACTTAAGCGAAAGCGTTTACGCAAGAAGGTTGAAGTAGTCCAAGTCAACGAAAATGGTAAGCTTGAGGTTGTAATAAGAAGTCAAAAGAGTTACTATCACCCACCATAACTTTTTCATTCATGGCCCTTTAACAATCATGAAACTTCCTCGAATCCCTCTTCTTCTCTTTTCATCAATCTCATCACTAAATTAAAAAAAAAAATTATATATAATCCCTTCTTCTTCTTCTTCTTCTTATTCTTCTTCACTTGGATTCAGATCGATTTCGAAGTTAGAAAGTTTTTATTTTTACAGAAAGATCGTGATATTATTTCTGGTCTTGGATCTCTTCTTCTGCGTGCTGCGTCATCATGCTTCGTCTGTTTCGCTGTCACTCTTATCGGTTTCTCGGTTGCTGCGGAATCTCCGGGAAGGTGCGTGACTTTGAAAATTCGAATCATTTCTAAGGGTATTTTCGGTATTTCAACCTTCCTGTTCCGTTAATTAACGGTGTTCACAATCACTTCTTTTTGGTCAACTATTGTTTTTTTTCCAGCAAGGCTTCAGGATGGCTGCTTCTCTCGCAGGTACATCGAACTTTCGTTTAATAAATAATATATATGACTTTTTTTCATATTTCTTAAATTATATGTACATGTGTGTGAATCATATCCCTTATAAATTTTACATATGTTTATTAATGAAATAACAATTAGGGTTGTTAGATGAAAATAAGAGTTAGGACTTGTTTGAAACACCGTTTCCCCAACGATGCACGTAAGTTGAGATAAAATTATCTTAAAATCTGTAAAAATCATCTCGAAATTTATAAAACCATTTTAAAATCTGTAAAACCATCTAGAAATTTACAAAATACCTCAAAATCTGTAAACTCCGTTCTCCTAACGGAATTTTCAAACACAGAGTCAAAAAGTAAAGTGGAGATGACATCTATCATCTATGAACAACAAAGCAACAAGGAAACTCTTAGAAACTCATATCATCTGTTGTGTTTTTTTTTTCTAAATGGGGCCAAATATGCTGGCAAGTGGATACTTTTTCTGATTAAAATATAATATTAAAAATTGTGAAGATACCTATTTTATTTATAAGATGAATTTTAGACTTATCTTATACATCATGTAACTAGTTTTTTCCCCAAATTTTACTTTAATTAATTATACTTCTAGTACTTATATACTCTAAGAATGTCATGTCATCTGTGTTGTTTCTAATAAAAATATTTCAGTTAAATAAATTTCTTTTGATCATTTATCTTTTCCATAGCCCATTATAATAAGTATTTATGAGACACGGTAAAATACGGTTGGAATATTTGCATTGAAAACAGTACATATGACATGACCCTTTGGGATGGAGTATTTAAATTTTTCTCCTCATCCCCCCACTCATTTTCTCCTTAAATGATGTTTTTTTTTCCAAAAACAAGTTGCATTTGTTACATATGAACTGCTTTTGCCAACTTTTTTTTAACTAACCCTTTTAGAACTGTTTAGTTGTTTTCACGTTATATTTTGGACCGGAGGTAGTAATATCTTAATACTATGTTACCTGGGATGATGATGATTAAGAATGAAAGTTGTAGCTATATGTTTAGTTAACACCATTGCTTAGTTAATGATGTTTAGGCAAATTCATCAAAGTAATTAAGGGTTAAAACTTGTTATAAGTGCCAACAACTCTACCAAACTTTGGTTTTGATTCATATTCTTTATGCCATCTAAAATGTTGGTATCTTAAAGTTTTGTAAGTAATCACATTTGAGTTCAATGGTATGAATTTTACTGTTGTGATGTTAACATTGTTAAGTAGAGAGCTTGTTTGGATGTAAGGTTGAAAATAGCTTTTACAGATTCCGAGGCAAAACCTAGGTTTTAGAGAATAGATTTTGGAAAATAGCTTTTACAGATTCCGAGACAAAACCTAGGTTTCGAAAAGTGATTTATGTTTAGAAAGTTATTAACTTTTACGGATTCCAAGGCAAAAAAGTGGGTAGTAAAGAGGAAAGTAAGAAAGAGAAAAAGAGAAAAAGTAGGAAAGAGGAAAAAGTAGAAAAGAGAAAACCTAGGTTTCAAAACTTAGGTTTCAAACTGAAGTTTTGTAATTAAAATAGCTTTTGGGAAAAAAAAATTTGCTTGGACAAAACCTCAGTTTTGAGATAAAACTTAGGATTTAAAACCAAACTTAGGTTTCAAAAGTGGTTGCCAAACCAACCCTAATTGCTAACTAGGATGAATGTTACCTGTGTATTGGAACCAAAAGTACAATTAACATTTTGGATTATCTAATACATGGATGAAAATCAATAAAAACAATATATATGGATCAGGATCAAAATATATTAAAAGTATAAAGATTGTAATAGGGTTTATTAAAGACTTATGTATATTTGTATTAGTGATAGAATCTACATTTTACAACTTAATTTATAGTTTACAGGGTAAATACCCAGACATGAGCGGACTTAGGTGTAGTTGAGCGAGTTTAATTGCACCCTCTGATTTTCAGAAAATGAGTTATATACCCACACATTTGTTAATTTTGAATCCACTAAAGTTTTGCTCGAATTCTTCTCAAAAGATATTAAGAATAAATCTCACTTATCTTCTCAAAAAATAGTTTACACCCTTAAATCAGAATCTGAGCTTGTACATAGTAGTTATATGTCAGCTTGTATGCGGACGTGCCTTTTTAACGTTACGACAAACAGAATCTTAACTGTTAGACTATTTCAAAATCCTAATTTGTCATTCTCATCGAAGGAGATGTTTTCTTTTCTGATCTTTCCTTCTGGTTTTTTTTTTTGTCTTTCTTCCTTTTTCTATAAGTAAATCATTAGAGTATTCAAAACGTTTTCCTTGTTACTTCCAGAAAATTTACGTTCCCAACCCACCATTATTTTCTTGATCATTAGAGTATTCAAAACGTATTCCTCGTTAATTGTAGAATTTGTTGAAAGAACGATTTTACGTTTATTAAAGAATTGCCGTAGCCAACGGTTCAGAATTTAACTAGAGTAAATTGAAAAATATTTAGTATTATATATTGAATAACTGTCAACCCAAAGAACATTATCAGTGAGATAATGAAAAGGAAAATGATGAATTAAAAACATAATTAAAAATGATACTGATTCATATTTTTAAATTTTAATATGAAAATAATTATAAATACCTATTAAATTTTGTGCGAATTATGTATAATAATTATTAATTGATGTGCTTCTTGAATATAAATGCATTCCTTCTCAAGAGTCTTATAAGATGGATTTTAAGTTAAATTATCCAATACTACATTGTTTGAAGTCTTAAGAAATATCATTTAATCTTATTTATAAATAATTTTCAACATATTTCATATAAATCAATAAAAAAATTAAACATTATCATGTCTACCTTAAAATTTGATAACCTTTCAGCTTTATCGTTATACCGTATGCATTATACCTCCTGGGCACGAAGTGCAGACAATAATAAAAGAATAGTAAAGTAGTACACTCATATAAAAATTTAATAATACGACTCTTAAATATGATTAAGAAATACATTCCCGCATTATCCAATAAATAGAATTAGATGAGTAAGTTATGTTATATGCCACGCATGAATAACATAATTTTAAATGAATAAAAATGCATTTTTGATTTTTTGCATTTATAGAAGGTTTTAACACCCTTAATTTTTATATAGTATCTTTTCATTTCTCTAATATAACACGATTATTTTTATTGTACCAATCATAATTATTTTTTAAGCTAAAGTCAACATATAACTATTTTTGAATGCTTTGTTACCATTTAAAATATTGAAAAAAAAAATATTGATGCCATATTTTTGGGTTTACTTAAATGACGAAAAAGATATTTTATAATATTAAGAGATCAAAATGAAATATTACGTAAAATTAAAGGGTTAAAAATGAATTTTTATCCTTTTTTAAAAAAATAATATGCCTTAAAAATTCACTTGTTTTTTTTTACTTTTTTTATGTATCTTTTTACCTTTTTTTTCCTTCTTTCTTGTAGGAAAGATCCTATTCTTGTTCTATGAAATTGTTGAGTAGCTTCCCTCTTTATTCAAGAATTCCAACTCTTTTTAAAACTATAAAAACCCTTCCAATTCTTCATTCCCTACTCAATCTTAAATCTCTCTGCTTTCTTTTTAGATTCCATGGAAATGGATTCAACGGTGAGGTCGCCTGATTTCTACCAAAACGTCGTCGTAATGAGGCATGGTGAGCGTATGGATAACTTCGAGCCTTTGTGGGCCTCCACCGCGACCCGACCGTGGGATCCACCGTTGTTTCGGGATGGCTGGGTTAGGGCGCTGAAAACGGGTCAAACCCTCCGGAGATCTCTCGGGTTTCCCGTCCATCGGGTCTTCGTCTCCCCGTTCCTTCGCTGCGTCCAGACTGCCTCCGAAGTCGTTACTGCTCTCTGTGCCGTCCATGACGATCCCAATGCCATCTCCAACCATGCCATACCCATCGATCCGTCCAAAGTCAAGGTTTGATTTCTCCTTTTATTTATGACTTTATTCCATAAATATCATAAATCTGTTTCATGTCACCGTTCTCTTTGGCTCAGAAACGAAATTTCGAATATATAATCGAGCTTTTTTTTTAAAACCAAATTGATCGCAAGAAAGGGACATATTAACAATGGTAACTGATGTTATAGTCAATATTCAATAATTAGTTTGATTTGTGTATATGTAATATTTGAATGACGCCGATGCATCAGATTTGGTTTAGTGGCGAACACTTGGAGAGTTTTAGCTGAGATTTATGTACTTAACAATTGTGCTTGATTCTCATGGAGCAACCAAGTTGTAAAACATTTCTCACATGCATCAAAATGTGCAGGTATCGGTTGAATATGGACTGTGTGAGATGATGAACAGTACAGGAATCAGACCTGGGGTGGCTCCAAAGGATGGAAATTTTAGTATAGACATATCAAAGTGTGAAGCCTTGCTACCTGAAGGAACAGTGGATGATAAAGCAGAAAGATTGTATAAAGAGGTAGAGGGCAATAGTTATACATTTTGTTTCTGTTGACAATATGTTGGCTTGAGTTAACCCCCCCCCCCCCAAAAAAAAAAACAGACCGAGAAAGATAGACAGAAATGTGTCTTTCTGCGCATCGTTATTTGATATGCAGAGTGGAATTGAATATAATGCAAACCCCTATTTTTGCTGACGAAAACCATCTTTACTGATAAACTGCAGTTGCCAAAGTGGGAAGAGCCTGTTTTGAGCACAAGGGCTAGATATGAGCAAGTATTCAAGGACCTTGCAGATAAGCATCCTACTGAGAACTTGTTGCTCGTAACACACGGTAACATACTTCTCTTCATTACTTTGACAGATTGTTGGATTCCTTGAAGGATCAAGTCGGATCTTTTCTTGAGCCTCTCCCTTTTGAGGTTGTAGCTGTTGAATCCATCAAATAACTCAGAAAGGGGTGGGGGGGGGGATATCATATCGGAAACACATCATTTCACTTGGTTTTGATCTCAGATGCAGGGATTCACAGTTTGACTTGAAACATTGTGTTTTAATGGTCAAAGCATGTGCATCCTTGCGGCTAAATCATAATGCACCATTGCACCAACTGAAATGCTTCTTTTTTGTCTTATCTTTTGCCCCAAGCGAAGAATCGATTTTTGAAGGCTGTCATTCTATCTGTTATCTAACAAAGACACCTTTTTTGTGTGTGTGCAAGATACCTTTGGGCCTTGAATCCAACTTACAAGTTGTTCTATTCTTTTTCATATAATAAAATTCTGACTTCCTCAAGGTTTAGCTGGAAAAGATGAATTTCCCTTTCTTACTCTGTAATGCATTTTGAGATTGTGCCTGACAAAATTGTTGATTAAGATAGTTTAAGCCTGTCAAAAGGCTTATTCTTTTAGTTCTGTTTTGGAAAGATACTAATTTAGACCCTCTAGTTCCCATAACAGTTTAGTTCCTAATTTGATTACATTGATCCTTCTCCTCAACTATCTTATTACAACTTTTAGTATCTATACTTGAATGATGAGTTATAATGCTTCTTTCCTTTTGGAAGTGTGCGTACGAATAAAACGAATCGTATCTGAATTGCAGGGGAAGGAGTTCATGTGGCTCTTTCTGCATTCGAAAAAGATGCACAAGTGGGTACGATAGATTACTGTGCTTATGTGAAACTGCGGCGTCCTGTTTTCCAGAAAGAGCAGTCATTTAG
>JANTPZ010091221.1:0-24994 GCA_025593235.1 Vachellia pachyceras | reverse complement strand
AATGTATCCATGCCACTCTTCATCAGAAGGATAATTACCAGGAAAATCTCCAGTTATGGGAGTTCTGTGACATAAAACACGAAAAATTCAGACCACATATTCCACAATGCGTGCCTATTAAACCTCCCTCATAGACAGGAAAAAGTAAAAGACCAGGGCGGCAAGCAATTAACCTCATCTTGAGACAAAACGTCGAGGGGATAGGTAGATCATCTGGGAAGACATCAGTAATATGGGGAAGTCTGAAACGGGCCTCGAAGTCCTTCTGGAACTTGGCTTTCCAATCAGGATCACTGAAATCAATGGCCGAGTCAGATATAGTACTGCTGCTATGGCTCTTGAGCTCTGAAGAGACACGAACCTTCCTGGGTACTCCAGCGATCTTCAATGTGGGGACTCGACCATTGGAGGGGGGGAAGAGCAAGCCTCCATGAAAACGGGTAGAAGTTAGGAGGGGAAGAGTGAGTTTAGGGGTGATCACGTGCGAGATAGTATCCATCAGAAGGAAAGAGATTTCAGTGGATGGAGATCTCAGAGGTGTGATTCAAAGCTGAACAGAAGAAGGGATGTAAAAATTGAACGAAGGAATGAGAGGGATCGGAGAAAACGAGGGAATGTAACAAGCAAGTGGGGTTGGAAAGTGGGTCTGACTTATGAAACCGAGGATCTTTGGTTTGAATGAATTGCAACTCGGACATTAGGTAATACTATTCTGCGCAGGTGTGTGTGTGTTGGCGCAGGCATGAACATTTTTCTACTGAATGTTTATTAATGGTAAGTCTGAAATCTAAAAGCGCCGGCACCTAATTTTAACAAGGAAACACAGTTTGACGCGAAGTTATAGCTGTCACAAACTGGCAAATTCAACCAGATACTCTGGTAAAATGCACCCAGGAATCTTTAGTTTTTACGGAAAACATAGTTTGGAGTTTTTTTTTAACTGCCTTTTTCAGTGTTTCATTAGAATTAGAAACTTATGTTCACAGGAGTTATAACTTTTAAAGTGATTTTACAAGATTTTAAAATAATTTTATTTTTATTTACATATACCGTTGAGAAAAATAAATTTCTAAACAATCACGGCATTAGATATAGCGAGAGCTTGGTGCGGGAAAAAATTTAAGAAACTTTTAACAAGGAACGTGAAGGAAAAAGAAACAAAGGGGACTTTTAGATATGTCATTTTTGTTTATATTAAATTTTTACTTTAGAGTTTCTTTCTTGTGACAAACTTTGGGGTGAACTTTCCTGTGATGTTTTAATGTAAAAGGAGAACGAACAAACCAGGTTTTTGCATCTATTTTTATTATGTTTATATGATGAAGACAAGGCAAAGGCAAAATGTAATTTTTTGGTATTACTATGAACAATAATATGGAATGATTTTAAATATCATTATTTGATATAATAATGATCAATTAGGATTTTATATATTTAAATGAGTTAAGATGCAAAATAGTCGAGAGCTTTTGCCAAAAGTAGTATGTCAACACCATATATTTTTTCTATATGCAAAAATACCTGTGAATGTTTAAGGTGGCAGTAAAAATATTATAACTATTAAATATAATCTAACATCGTCACATATGTATATACTAAAATGATATTGGTCCCATTGCTATCAAACTCACGAATTAACTCTTCGATTTTACCGATTTTATATTTACAGCTTATAAAATTAAGTAAGATCACTTTTAAACTTGTGCAAGTTTGACAACATTATGCTTGTTTGGAAACACCATTTTTCTATTGATACACGCAAGTCGAAACAAAACTATCTCGAAATCTGTAAAACTCATCTTGAAATCCATAAAAATCATATTGAATCTGTAAAATCATCTTGAAATTCACAAAGTATCTCAGAATCGATAAACTCATTTTTCCTAATGAAATTCTCAAACACACACATTCTCATCTTCAAAACAGGTCTTTAATTAGTTGAGATCAGTTTCCATCATCCAAAATATACAGACCATGACTCCGTTTGGAAACGCGGTAGAGAAGTACTTTTACGTAAGCCGATGTAAATATGTGAAGGAGATTATCTCGTTTTACGAAAAACACTGTTGAACGTGCTTTTATACGAGAGTTAAACTTTGTTAAAAGGAGCCCACGTCGTAAGATGTCTTGATCGATGTAATGTTGTTCGTAAATAATTTCCACGAGTGGATGAGAGGTTATGGATTGTTACAGTTCAGATGGGATGGTTAAGTGTGACTTACATTCTAAAGATGGTAAAGAGCATAAAAAAAAAATAAAAATCGTGGCACGTACGTAGATTCTATAAGAATGAGTTGAAGGCCCTTGCGTCAGTCATCCTACAAGAAAAAAATAAGGCTTTTTTAGTGGGGGGATCGAATTCATAATTTTTTTCAAGAAAGAAAAGATCCAAAACAGAATATTCCCGTATTAGATTCGCATCTCCCTCATTCAGCGTCACACCATATGCTAAGATACGCATCACCCGAGAAATGAAGTTCTCAATTATTAGTAGCTAGTTTGGTAGATGGAGATGGAGATGGAAATAGAGATGTAAATGAGGATGGAAATGGATATAAATATAAAAAATATGAGGGGTCAAAAAATCAATTCCATGGAATTGAATACAATATCATGGGTTACATTATGGAATTCAATTCTACCCATTTTGAATTCCATTTCCAATTCCATCCCCCAATTCCACCATACCAAACATAGGAAATGAATTACATTTCCAATTCAATCTCTTATGCCTCGTTTGGTACGCAGAATTCATTTTAATGGATATGGATATGAATATGGAAATGGATATGGATGTGGAAATGAGGTTTAAAAGTATGTTTGGTATGTCATGAAAATGATGTATGATTTTTAGATGAAAAGACCTAAAAGCTCTTCTAAACTAAAAAATCTTTTTTTTTAACTTTTAAAACTACCTAAATCAAATTAAAAAAATTTTAAAAAAATTTTTAGATGGAATTATCAACATGGAATTGGAAATCCAAGCTTTTCATGTGGAAATGAAAATCCATGAGTTTGATGGAATTGGCTTCCATGTGGAAGCCAATTCCATCATACCAAACATGCATGGATATAGAAATCAATTCCATTCCATATACATACCTTCAAATTCCATCAAACCAAACGGGCCCTTAATTCCACCATATGCATAAAAGTTCGTCTAACTCCGCACGATAAAATATAGGTTTCACTGTTAAACCTAAATTTAGATTTTATTTAAATGTTCACATCTTTTTAAAATTTAAATTTTCTTATAAAATTTAGATTTTAAAAAATTATTTTAATCTCAAGTTGACAAACTGAAAAAAAAAAACGGGGGGAATGAAGTTAGACTAGGCCTACAATCCTTCATGAAGGCCCATAGACTAATACCCGGCCCAAAAACCAACAGAGAAGAACTAATGGGGCATCTGGCCCACTCTTATTCCCCCCAATCTTGTGATCCTTAAAACACTTTTTTTTTACTAATAGAGATTAGGTCTAACAAATGAGCACTGATTAGTCAAGGTTTGAATTCTCGCTTGAAGAAGTATCCATATTTAACATTAGATAATGCAGCAAATGAGATTGTTTTCAATAGCAGGATATATGTGCTTAGAAGAAAAAAAAGACTCTTTGATATATGTCACTCTTATAAACTCCGCAATAGTGAACCCCATTGACTAGATGACATCCATAACTTTAAAAGAATAATGTTGCACCTACCAACAAAAGTTGGGTCTAATTAAAAGGTTCAACTCTTATAACGTGGTGAATCAAAGTTAAAATTTTCTGTTGAGAGATGTATCGACATTTTATATCAGACAGTACTTTAAATTGGATTAACTCATCCAAGAGGATTAACATCCGCTTACTGAGATATCCTATCCCATCAACCACAGAAGCCGAATTCACAAATCACTCTTTCGATTATATTGAATTAGAAGTGATTGCAATCTTAGACACGAAAGGTGCGGCATTTCAAGAGATATAAGGAGACAAGATGGCCAAGGGATGAACCGAAATCTCGTGCTTGATTACACAATCCTAATTTTCAGCGATATCTTCATTAATGCTAAATATGTGGTATATTTGTTGAAGCTGGATTTGAAACAGTGATATGTTTAATTTTAATTAATAATGGAGACGATAATCTTACACACCAGATTACTGTCGACCTACGAAGGAACAAAGTCATAATGTGAGACAGCACTATTATTAATGAATGAATGAACGGCTAGCAGCACAATAGACCAGTGTTCAAATCTTGGAGAGCAACCCAACAACCACACGCTCGTGTTCTTTCAACTAGTTTGTCTGCCAGATTGGCTGCAGTTAATTGGCAAACGGTATTCTTCTTGGCCCACGACACTGATAACCCGTTTGTTTGGATAGCCCGTTGGGAGAACGAACACAGATTCTGAGGTAAATATGTGAGAGGAGTTTTGTCTAGGTAAGCGCAGGAATGGCTTTTTGGTACCCAAACGGGCTATCCAAACAAGCCAACGATAGGAAAAACAAAGTGTATGGGAACAAGGTTTAGACAAGTGAGGGAGTTTTTGTTTGTGGGGCAGAGGAATCCCAAGAGTAGAGCTGGGTTATGGTGGGTTACCTCGTTGGTCTAACCCGTCAACCTGTCAAAATCAACAGGTTTTGCTGACCCGTTCTGCTCAACCCGTAGGATATTGGGAGCCAGTAGAGCGTATGTATGTACATGTCAATTTCTCTTTCTCTCAAAAATCACTCTATCAGTTTCTTTTTGGATAAATATCACTCTACCAGTATTACTATTATTATTTACATAGTAAAACGAGTCTTATTTATTAAAATAAATAATAAAAACTTGTGTAATTTAATGCAAAGTACATGATATATATATATATATATAACAAAGTGGACCACAGAACTGAAGCATGCATATTACTCCATTGTCCTCAGACTGCTAATCATCAGACATCCCAAGCATGCACATTAAAGCTGACCCCTAAAGTTACCTACTTTCCAAGTTATATATAGTTATATTAATTATACACGCGGACACAGGCATTATTTATACTGTTGAATTCGTTAACTCATGAACCCAAATTCTGAAATGCAGCAATTTGAACCATGTTCTTGCAGACAGCACATAGATTCTGCGGATCCTATTTAAAGATTCCAAAACATATAGGCTCTGTTTGGATAGCCCATTGGGAAAACGGATACAGATTCCGAGGTAGTTTATGTAAGAGGAAAAGTGTCTCGGTAAGCGCACCCGTTGTGCAAACGGGCAAAACAAACAGAGCCATATTGTACGCATACGCTTCTGTACACATAGAGATATATGTTACCCATTAATAAATACACAGCATCCATGTATTCTGATAATTGTACAAGAGGGATGAAACTTTAATATGGGATCAGGCTTCTTGATCTATTTTATAACCCACCTTCATTTGGATTTTATCCTTCCTCTCTATTTCATACATATATATACGGATAAGAAAAAATACTAAGGTTTATCCAAATTTATTATATAAGCAGACAATAAAATGAAATCTGTAGAACAGTCCCTTTTACATCCTATGAGGGGACTCCATCAAAGCTGCCCGTCGTCAGCTCATTGATACCTTCTGCTTCAACAACAATCAACTTGATAGTTTCAAATGCACCTTTTTTTATACAAGTTTCAAATGCATCTATATCACCGGTCAGTGATCATATTTTAATCGGTAGCCTAACAATTATTAAGATTAATTAAGGAGTGATTAATAGAAATTCTTCTTTGAGAAATGTATAGGGTATATATGATAGAGAAGGATCTAATCAAACCAAGACAATAAGGTAGCAAAGAATAATTAAGAATGCATGAGTCAAGAATTCAAAAGGGCGAAGACTACACATACATATATATATTTATATGTATAAATATATTTCCATTTTCCCAAACTGGATTCAGTTGGTGGGGATGGAAGAAGCAGAAGGAAAGGAAGTGGGAAAGATCCAAGTTAAAGACTACTGAAAGACGATGCATGGAAACGCTTATAAAACGGATAATGAAACTCATAACACAGTCATGTGACCCACAAAAGTTTCGGCTTCCCACTTCCTAAAACTGATACTATCGACAAATTAACAAAACTAATTCACCATTCTCCACTTTTAGCTTCGTTAACTTCTCCTGAACAAAACCATACCCTCGTCCCCTTCTTCATAACTTCCTCATAATATTATACATACATACAAACATACATACATACATACCCATATGTATGTATGTATATCATCAGATTTAACAACTATTTTGGCGACATTAACACTGTAATCCACTCTGATGATCTCAGCTGCAGAGATGTACGTACGCAGACACTTGATATTTAATTCAAAAACTAACTCACACAACCAAAAGATTAAAGTCGAATCCTTGGTTTTCCCCAATAAGAAATTTGTTGAAGAAGAAGAATGAAACCTAAGATATAGTAGACTTAAATCTCACAGTCTGCAACTTCTAACTGGACTCAACATTCATGACATAGTGGTCAAGATATATATGTAATTGACAGCATTCTAGGGCTTCTTACCCACAGTGTGCTTATTGTTGTGCATCCAAACCTTAAGAACCTGACGCTTCACTCCCACTTCATCACAGAATTGCTGGACTAACTCGTCGTCTTGCTTCTGAATCCGCCATCCCAGCCTCTCTGCAAGTTCCAGCATTTTATCCTTCTGTTCCTGCGTGAACTTCGTCCTGAACCTCTTCTTCGACGACCCTCCTCCTCCGCCGCTTGGGTTCGAAGCGTCGTCGTCCTGCTCGTCTCTCGTGCTCTGCGTCCCGCCACCTCCTCCAGACGTAGACGGCAACGCCAGGGTCCCCGGCCCTCCCCTATGCTGCCCGGCCACGTGTAAGTACCCCGCCGGCGTTCGATAATATGCTGCTGCCGCGAACTGTGGCGGCTGGTGGTGGTAATGGGGGGTCAACAAAAATGGTTCTGTCTCTTTGCGGTGGAAATTACGGTGACAGTTACAGGCGGCACATTTGAGAGCGTCAAGTGTGCCTTCGGCTCCGGCTGGCATGAACTCCCCACACCCGTCAAGCGCGTGTCCGCCGAGACCCACCGCGTGGTTCTTCAAGCACTCTCTATACCTCCCCTTGCTGTTACTGTTATAATAATTCCTTGTGAGCTGAGGCAACACCATAGCTTCTCCTGCACCGGCGGGGGTCGTCATTTTCACTCTCGGAGATATCCCCAGAGACTCCATACCTATCTCTTCCTCTTGCTCCTCTTGATCCTCAAAATCCATCACTCCCACGAATTAAAAAAACCAACTTTTGCCCTCAAGAGTATGGAATAATGATAATTAAGGATAGGAAGCAATCAGAGAAGAGGGAATGGATTTTGAGTAGGTGCAGAGAGAGAACGAAGCAGGGACAAGTATTCATATACTTTTTGCCCTTCTCTCTGATATCTGAAGCTCACCAACCTTTTCTCAGTGAAACAACATCGTCCACCGGGTATATCCGGTTACGGGTGAATGACACAGTAATTTTCATTTTCACTGATTGCAGAGTGATACGTAAAGGTGTAAGTATGAAGACCCAGTATTTGATTTTTTTTTTTTAACCAAAGAGGTGAAAACTTGGAGTCAAGGCCCATTTGGCCAAAGAGTTTATACGTACTGTTAACCATATTTTTTATAAAATAAAATAATTTTCTTCACAAATTCATTTTGAGTTATTTATATACTTTATTCTAAACGGGTATGAAGTGTGCAGTTGTGTTGAGATCGGGTGGAGCCGCTGGTTGAGCTGGAGACGAATAAGAAAATGGAGGAGAGAGAATAAGAATTAGAAGGAAAAGAAAAGAGAGAAAAAATATTTCCCACGCGCTGAACCAAACGCCAAGGATGGACACTCTGAAACCCTGAGGCCCATCGTGCGTTAGTATGTCTCACGCATTCCCGTACCTGAGATGAAATGACTTTGGATGGGACTGCGGGTTAAGTGGTGGCGCGTGGCTTCAGTTTTGTTCCCTCATCGGAGGTAAACAGGTGGGGAAGGATGAGAGAACGTGTGAAAGCAGAACCCTTCCTGTGGCTGTTCTCAAATTGTTCATTTTCTCTAATTTGAGATCAACTTAGGTAGGATGAGATCCACAACGTCCAAGACATCTTTGAAAGAATTGCCTCCATGTAGGAATTGACTAATAATGTTCCACCCTAATCCAATATTCCCAAATATCAAATGGGATATAAAAATATTAGCTCCGTTTGGTAAGTCTGTTGGCACAATGGGTGCGTTTACCGAGACACTTTTCCTCTCACATAAACTACCTCGGAATCTGTGTCCGTTCTCCCAACGGGCTATCCAAACGGAGCCATTAGACTTAAGATGCAACTTCACTTAGCAATGATCTCAGTAAGAATTTCTTTAAGAATGATATCGCTATGGATGTTTTAAATTGGAGTAATATTTAAGAATTGATGTGCACAGTTAATATTTAACTGTAAAAAAAACATTACTCTATTTTAAAATTTTAAGAGTAACGGTGTGATAAAAAATTCAGAGTAAAATTGATCCGAAGAAAAAACTTGAGCAGTTTGCACCTTAGCACAAAAGATTGCTGCTACAATAGCTTCGTTTGGGGTTCCGTTAGGAACCCCGTTTTGACCCCCAAAACCCATTCTCACGCAAGTCGAGACAAAATTCCTCTCACATAAAGTACCTAGGAATCTGTGTCCGTTTTCTCAACGGGTTTCCAAACGAAGCCAATATAAATAAATATATCATTCTTTCATTTTCAATGCTCTCAGTTATCAACCTGCGTCTGCGTTGATGCTAGTGAGAGATGATACTAAGTATAAGATCTAAAATTTAAACATGTATGAATGTTAAAAAATGTGTTTAGAGACGTTGCAAAATTATAACAAAGTACCTTTAATATATAGGTTGGTATCAAATTAAGGATCCATCCACATCCAAATCTCTTTCCTTCCTAATCAACTGCCATCTCAATATGCTTTCAAAAGTACACTCTTTTTGATGAAAATACCAAACTTTCAAGGCCTAAATAAAATTAAATGCATTTCTGCCTCGCGACCTCTCATTTATTTATTTTTATTACAAAGGTAAGCTAAGCTTGAAGAAGAGTAGAGACACTATATGAATTGGGTAGTTACATCCCTCACAAAAGCTTGATCAGTCATGAGCTGTTCCCTGCAACTTTGGGGAGCCTGTGGAAGGAAGTATATTTGAGAGCTTCCAGGGCAAGGTTCTTTTGATAGATATCAGACACATTAAACTTTACCTTGGTACAAGGTATAACTCCACGTTCCAACCTCCATAAATAAGGTGACGAGTGGCTTCCACTTCATGGCACAACAGATTAGGGGATCCACGATCCCTTAGTAAAATATTAACCGCTTCTAGGGAGTCTGAGCAAATTTGGATGTCCTTAACCTGTAAGGATTGGCAAACCTCCAACCCCGTCTAGATTGCCAAAATCTCAGTTGCAGTTACTGTGGTTTACCCAAGCGTCCTCTGGAATCCCATCATCCAACGGCCTTGATCATCTCTAGTAAGCCCGGCACACACAGCATGGTTAGGCGACCGAACGGATGCATCAAAATCCACCCTTACTACTCCTCTGGGCGGTGGGATCCAATGCGTATCCCTCATAGAGCCTCCCTTGAAAATCTGGTGAACGAACTTTCCTCCAGTGACGTCTTCCATGATATGAAACTGTTAATCTAGGATTTGACCAAGAGGAGGTGAATTGGTCACTTTTAAAATTAAATCGTAAATCACAGAAATTAAAAATGAAGTCACCGAGAATGCAGAAGAAGAATGGACACGGCGATTTATCCTGGTTCGGTCCTCTCTGACCTATGTCCAGTCCTCAGAGCTCCTCTGAGATTTGCAATCCACTAACAATAGTTAATCAGACTACACAAGCCTTTACAATCAAGGAGTCACACTCCCCCTCACTATTCGCAAGAAAACAGAGACCTTCACTCTCTGTTTACCGATAAACTCACAACCCAATAATCTCAAGGCCCCGACCTTGAGTTTCCTCATAGAATACAAGGATTAGTGACAAGTTTAAACTCTGAAGAGTAGATTTGATAATCACTGAAGCTCACTTAAGAATTTGAAATATGACAGAAGAATATACAGACAGTAAGACTGAATAGTAGCGTTGTTCGTCTCCCTTTTTTTTCATCTTCAATGATTCTCTATTTATAGTTGAAGTCATTCAATGTGTCCATTAGAGAGAGCCAAATTTCCGTTACTCAGAATTGAATAGTTGTTGTCTTTGGTTGGTGTGCATTAAATGTAGCAATAAATGCGTTCGTTTGATGATGGCGGAGTCTCTGAGTATTTGATCTTTATCTCGTCTGTCGGAGATCTTCAGCAGTCACGCTTATACCTTATTCATAGGTTAGCATACGTGCATTTATGGTGGTAGGTAACTTTCAAAAGTTAAGACACAAATAAGGAAAGATTTGGTAAAAAGTGAAGTTCAGTGTCAGACGATGCTGTCAGATAAAGGTAGGACTCAAGTTCAAGAATTCTCATGACTCGAGTTCTATTTCATGAGTTCTGAGCTATTTTGAAAAATCATGTAATGAAACTTCAAGTTTCCTCAATTCAAGACTCCAGTTTAGAAAACTCTAATTTGGAAACTCGAGTTTATAATGAAAGTTTCATAATGTAGTTTTAGAACTTTTATTTGGAAACTCGAGTTCAGAATGCAAGTTATGAAATCATGTTGTGAAACTTGAGTCTAGAATAAGCATGACTCGAGTTTTATAAAAAAGTTGGTCCATCTGTTGAGAAAAGCACGAAACTTGAGTTTTATAAATCATGGAACTCGAGTTGTTAAAACTCTAATGTCAAAACTTCCAGTTTGCAATTCAAGTTCTGTAAAACAGTTGTGAAATTTTGGATTAATTTCCCTCATTATTATCCTCTTTTCGCTGTTTAAATCTCCTCTTGAAGCCTTCGTCGCCGTCACCTCTCATTTGCCAAAAATCCTCTTTTTCTTGCTTTTTGATCCAATTTCTCCATGACTCGTACCAAGGTAACTGCCGGCAAGTCATCTAAATCCACTTCCAAAGCCCCCTCTCAATCCCAATCAATCTCTCAAACTCCTTCCAAACGTGTACGTATTGCCGAGCCTTCAGAGGAAGAAACAGAGATTCCTTCGGTTAGGAAACCGAGGACAGGGCCTCCAAAGTCTATTCTAAGCAAGAAGGATATGGGCAACGCACCCGTGGTTGCGACTTCCTCTCAGCCAGAGCCCACTCCTCCTGTTCATTCTGATTCAGAGACCGAAAGTGTCTCACCCTCTCACATGGCATCATCCTCTCGGAAAAAGGGATCCGGGAAAGGAAAGAAGCAGCCAGAGATTCCAAAGCCTCCTCAGGGTTACAATGTCAATACGGTAATGATTAACTCTCCTTTCAAGTTTAAGAATAGAGACCTGTGCCCTGCTGTTTATGTGGATTTGGATCATATCAATGGACTGCTAGGACAGGACGTTAAAGAGTATTTGGAGCACTATGAAAATCTAATTACTTTGCAGAATCCTTTTAATCCCGATATGGTTAGACTTTTCTATAATAATATGATTGAAAAGAACGTTATCGGGAATAAGAAGAAGATTATAGAATATGTGTTGCAGACGATTATGAGAGAAAGTCCCATTAACATTTCTGCCGAGTTATTGAATGTCTATTTGGGTACCGGTGATTATAGTAGGACCCTAAAAGACCTTGGAAATGCTGAGATGTTTGAGGCACTAAGGCCTGGGAAGAGTTTCCGGAGCAAGGGAGTCTACATTTTGAGCCTTCATCCATGCCGCCATTGCAGAGGACTATTCATTACGTTGACTCTCGCTGCTTGGTGAATAAAGGGAAGAACTATACTCATCTCTCCTCCTCGGACTATCAGATACTTGCTTCTATCATGAAGAAGGAGAAGAGAAACATTGGACAGATGGTGTTCAATGAGATGCAGAAGCTGGTGAAATCGAAGTCGAAAAAGATGACATTACCCTATCCCAGCTTGGTCTCACGGATCATGGATCTTCATCATATTTGGTACCTTCTCCCTGATCAGCTACCCATGACTCCTCAAAAATTTTCAGAGACGCACTTTCATCGGATGAATATAGACATCATTTCTCCTCAGCTGGTAGCTGCTCCTACAAGGAAGAGAAAGACCACTTCTGCTACCTCTAAAGGCCAGGATGAGGCCCAGTCATCTGCCCCACAGTAGCAGCATCACTCTGCTCCATCATTCTCTCAGGCAACCTTACAGACTTTCATGCAGACATAGTTCAGGAGGATGGGAAACAAGTTTACCACTACCTTCCATGTCGAGACTCAGAGCTATGTTCAGACCATGTTGCAGTCAGCAGGAGAGTACTTCTCGGGCAGGTCCTTGGATGCAGCTGTTACAGCCTGGTTCAGTCTTTTGACTCATTTAGGGATACTGTGTCAGGGCAGTTGGCGTCATTGTCAGATTCCGTTCAGAGTTTGGATAAGAGAGCTGGGTCTCTTGAGTTATTTGTCAGAGGTAGCCAGACACCTCCGCCTGCACCGCAACCGAGTGGCTCTGAGCCTTCATCTTCCGAGCGGTTGTTAGCCCATATTGACTTTTTTGCTTTTGCTCAGCCTTCGGATTCTATTCAGGCACCTCCTCCCGAGACATCTGTCCCTCATACCTCTGACACTCCTGACCTTCCATCTTCATCTCCTCTTCACCCTCTTTGATTGATGACAAAAAGGGGGAGAAGGATTCTGAGTTTAGAGGCTTCTGTCTTTTTATGGTTTGATTCTGACATTATGGTTTATCATGACATTATGCGATGTTTCTATGACGGCTATGGTTTCTATGATTATGGTTTCTGCTTTATCACTCTTATTTATTCAAAATTTTCAGAATTATGGTTTTGTCATCATCAAAAGGGGGAGAATGTTGATGCCTTGTTTTGATGATAACAAAATCACGTTTAAAAGTTCATATGGCAAGATTTAGAAATAATCATAAATATCTTTGAAAATTCTAAAAAATTGGTCTTCAGGTTCAAAACTCAAGTTTGGTACTTTTCAAGAATCAAGTTTTCAAAATATGTTATAAAAATCGAGTTCCAGTTTCACAAAACTCAAGTTTTGTGCTTAAAACCTCTGTTTAGGAACTTCATGAGTCAGAACTCAAGTTTCAGTCTTGTAGAACTCGAGTTTTCCCAGAACTTTCAATACAAACTCGAGTTTCCAGCTTTAAGTTGTGACAACTCGAGTTCCATGACAACAGAACTCGAGTTTCGAGCTCTTGAACACTGTGAAAGACCTTGCTGCATCAGAACTCGAGTTCCAAAATTTCACAATTCAAGTTTCACAACTGTTTTATAGAACTTGAATTGCAAACTTTGGAACTCGAGTTCTGATGCAGCAAGGTCTTTCACAGTGTTCAAGAGCTCGAAACTCGAGTTCTGTTGTCATGGAACTCGAGTTGTCACAACTTGAAGCTGGAAACTCGAGTTTGTATTGAAAGTTCTGGGAAAACTCGAGTTCTGCAAGACTGAAACTCGAGTTCTGACTCATGAAGTTCCTAAATAGAGGTTTTAAGCACGAAACTCGAGTTTTGTGAAACTGGAACTCGAGTTTTATAACATATTTTGAAAATTTGATTCTTGAAAAGTACCAAGCTCGAGTTTTGAACCTGAAGACCAATTTTTTAGAATTTTCAAAGATATTTATGATTATTTCCAAATCCTGCCATATGAACTTTTAAACGTGATTTTGTTATCATCAAAACAAGGCATCAACAGAAACATGCATTGATGGAAAAACTCCTTTGTTGTCACTATGGTAGATTCAAACACCTGGATGCATCTGGTCTTCCATAAGCTCCAACACACATGGGCAAAGATCTTCGACCATGGCCATTGCCTGAATCTGGCCTTACTCAGTTGGTGAGTAGCATTCCATGTGAGCCAATCCTGTAAATCACAAAAAAAGAAAGTAGTGTAACGGTTAGATAAGCTATCATGCATTTATAACCCACATTCACGTATTTTAAAACCCACTTCTGTGATATATTCTTTATCAAATTAAACATTGATTCTTGAAATCAGTTCTTACGATTGAATCAAAATCCATCACATTAATTAATAAGCAACGCTAGCTGCAAAATCAACCATCTCTTTCTGATAATATTAATATAATAGAAGCTAAGTGTTCCCATTATAAGTTTGACATGAGCCTTAAGTTTGCTTACTTATTATTCGCTTATTTTTTTTAGGAAAAAAGTACACAATTGACAACAGAATTTTTAATTAATCCACTAAATGGTATTACTAATTACGAGGACGGTTCAAAAAAAAAAAGTTTTCGTTGCATGTCAGATGAATCTAAGACCCTCAGTAGTCATCAAGTCATAATAAACATTGATTTTTATGCATTATTTCTCATTCTAACAATTCTTGTAAGCTTTTTTTTTTTGTTTCTTTTCAATTTTTATCCAGAAATCCCTTGAATCATCTACCTTAATTTTCTGAATCAGAAAATATCCGTGAGTTACCATGCCTAGAGGATTTTGCTCCTTCTGTCCAATTTTAGCTAATTGACCAGACGCAGTCTTTTGACAATGCATTGCAAAATTTATCTAATTTTATCACATACGAATCATTCAACCACCTTTTGTTATTTTATAAGGGGGAAACTAACAATAATTGGAATGTTAGAAGGAGCTTTCGATGAACATGTACGTGGAACTTTTGGGCGCATATAATGGAACCAATAATTTACCTTATATTCTCGTGTTTAACGAAGACCACAACCTTGTTTTGTTCTTCAAAGTGAAGTTTTTCTTTCCCACTTACTCTTTTGTCATTAAATACAACCAGCATATGACACTGATTAGGTTGTTCCACATTTGATCCCCGTGGCACTTAATTCTCCTGAAAATCTTTATATTAGGTTCATCTCCTCATCTTCATTTCTTGTTTTCAAAATCATGAGCATTGACTGCTACTCGTCATCTAATTAGTTTATGCAGCTTTTGATTATCATAGCGATAGCAAGGGAAAATGAGAAAGAAATATTTTTTTAATAACAAAAAGTTTAGATAAATTGGATCTAAAGAATGATTATAGTCAGGTTATACCTCTAAACTCAAAGAGTGTTTACAGTGGTACTTACTAAATATCCCTTGTATCAACAATAGAATGTCAACTCACATATTTGTAAATTATAGGTCAACCCTTCATCAATCAGTCCAATTTTTGTTGTTAGCAATAGTTTGTTTGTTGCAAGGTCAAATCATAATTTTCTTTTGCTTTCCTCACATTCAATATTGTCGAGACTAATTATGGTTGAGCACAGGGGAAATGATTAGTGGCTCACAACTGACAAATCAATATTTAAATTTAGATATTTAGTGCATGATGCTGTCCCAGAGAAGATTTCCTCTTAATCAAGGATATTTGTGCTTTAGCAATCTTCGAGGAAGAGGACGATTGATGAAACCATGGCTCCCAAGTTCTCCCTCCCTCACTCTAATCTCTCTCTCACACATTAATAAACCCAATTGAACAAAGGAACAATTCTTGATTTTACTCACAGCAAGCAGACACACAAACACGAATTAGGATTACGGTTGCAGTGTGAAGCCAGGTACGTACGTGGAGGATCGCTTATTTATATCTAAACTCAAAGACTCAACCTGATCATCGTACGCTTAGACAAATAAACAAGAATCAAAATCCTCTCCTATGACACTTTTAAGAGAGAGATCAGGGGAATAAAATGCGAATATATCCAATCCCCTTTACCTCTCTTTTATAGAAGAGAATCCAAATCCAAGGTTACACAATAGACATATATATCTTAATTGTTGCGTGTATATGCTCGCAAATAAGGGATCGATAAACCCAAGAAAATTTCTCGAAACAAGGAGCAAGCCGCAATAAAAAAAATGAAGAGACACGAACGGATCGAACAGAAGGAGGAAGGCATATACAACTGGACGGAAGATATACAGGGAAAGCGAAGTCCGTTGAGATTCGAGTGTGTCGATATCTGAGAGAGGGAATTGCGGGTAAAAGGGAAGTGGATGGTGACAAGACGAAAATGGAGCGGGATGACTACTCTCATTTCCATTCTCATAATAATATCTTTGCTCTCTCTCTCTTTCTTCTCTGAGGGGTGGCCCCCACATTCACCAGCTTGCTTCTCGCGCCACACCATTTTCACAGAGAGATGATCACACACCAAAACCCGCCTACTATATTCCACAAAAAACGACCATCTCCTTTGTTTGTTTTCGCTTGTTTCTTTGTTCATGTTCTGATATATGCCTCATGTGCGCATATGTATGTATGTGTATATATGTGTGCCTCCTAGCTTGGCCAGCTTCTGCAGAATATATCATCACATCAGATTCTACTGCTTTCTGATGAGCTGCTTATTTTGCGTACTCAAGCACATGTCATGCGCATGCATACGTATTCCTCTTCCTCTCTCTCTCTCTCTCTCTCAATCCTTTTCACTAATTTGGGTTTGGTTTCTGCATATGGACGCACAAAAGAAAGAACCCTGCATAAGCTACAACAGTGAGTGAGATCGATGGTTTGATGATTTAAAAATAACTAAGGACCACAATTACTGCTTTGGTTGACGTTAGGGCTCAGATCAGGATCTATTCATCATTACTTTTGTGGATAGTTTTTTTTTTTTTGCTCTTTCTCGTTATATGTGTGTGTGTGTTAAAAATTTTTTATACATATCAAAGACTACTGGATGTGACCATTTTTTTCTGTTCTAGCTCATGACTGTTACAAAGGGACTCTGCAAAAAAGAAAAAAGAAAGCCTTGGAAATTAACCTTTCGAGCATTAAGGCCAAGCATACACAGAGTGAAAGTGATGGTGGAAAAGACAATGCCATACTGTGACAATAAGCCATATAAAGCAAACGTTGTTGGCACGTGGGATGAAGGATGAAAAGGAAGGGAGGTAAAAAAAACAAGAAATGGTTGTGGATATATAATATCTAGGTACTACCTACCATATATAGTGCTTAGATATATATCATCATTCACATTACAAGGTAACTCATCACTCGTGTTTCGTATAAAATCCATAATTAGTCGGATGTTTATGAACTGCCAATAGTATGATCCCCTTTATGACGAATGTTAATACATTATATATATATATATATATTGATGTATGAACAGAGCTCCGTGTGTGTGTGTGTTTGGGGAGGGGATGGATTTGTGAAGAGAGAGAGCTAAACATTTGTGGATGCCTGCTGAAAACAATTCGGTACCATATCTGGGGCGACAGGGTTTAATGATTTGCTTCACCACTATCCAAATTTGCATGAAAATAGAAGAGATATTTCTTTAGGTTACTATTCACCAGTTCTTGCGTGCGATTCAAAATCCAACCTTGCCCATCTCCCAACGCTTCATCATCATCATCAACGTCAACATCTTGGATTTATAAAAATTCATGACAATTGCATCATCGTGTCCCTATGACTCGATTAATACTAGTATGTAACTAAAATTAAATTTGGATATAATTCCCTCCTCTCTCTGTCATACAGCACATTCAATAAATTCACACGCACCTGACAATTAACTTGTTGGATCTGTCTCAAATTAATAAAATGTTTCAACTTTATCCTTATCAACGAGGATGTGAAAGAGAGTCATTTAAACATTAATTATAGAGTTAAAATTGATAAATACTCATTTGGACCTATTTACATGTTAGAGAAAATGGATTTTTTCATCCTATTTATAAACCATATCATTAAATTTTTTATGTAAATATACAATTTTAACATTTATTTATTGTTGTGACCTTGTTCTCATATGATATATTATTTATTAAATAGGTCTAAATAATAATATCGAAAAGTTGTTGAATTTTAAGACATATTTAATGAAATTTAAGGTTTTTGTTGATCTACATGAAACATGTTGAAAATGATTTATAAATATATTTAAGTGACTTACACATCTTGTTATAATTATAAGTAGGGAGAGAATGTTTTGTTGGTCTTATTTACAAGTTAGCTCATTAACTTTTTTCTTGCAAATATACAATTTTACCTTTCATTTATCATGTGTTAACTTTATCAGTGTTTTTTTGTAAAACGAGACAATCCCCTCCACATATTTGTCTCGGCTTGTGTGAATAAGCCCATAAATACTTCTCCACCGCTTTGCCAAACGGACCCTAGCTTCTTTGAAAGTCATTCTGAAACTTAAGTTTAGTTTTTAAATTTAAGTTTTCTCTAAGTATAAATTTTTTTTGAAAATCTATTTTGGTTACAAAAATTCAGTTTGAAATCTAGGTTTTCTCTTTCCTACTTTTTCCTCTTTCCTACTTTTTTCCTTCTTTCTCTTTCCTCTTTCCTACTTTTTTCCTTATTTATCTTTCTTTTTTCCTACTTTTTCTTTATTCTCTTTCATCTTTTCTACTTATTATTTCTTCTTTTCTACTTTTCATTTTTTCTCTTTCCTCTCTCCTATCCACTTTTTTCCCTCGAAATCGGTAAAAGCTAATAACTTCCCAAACATAAATCACTTTTCAAAACATTGGCTTTACCTCGGAATCTATAAAAGCTATTTTCTAAAATCTATTCTCCAAAACCTAAGTTTTACCTCGAAATCTGTAAAAGCTATTCTGAAAAAAGTTTCCAAACGAACCCTAAAAATGGCATCTTTCTTCATGATAAGCCTCATGAACCCTAGTACTGGGGTAGTAATACAAAATAATTATGTTCATCGTTACTTATGAGTTGGGCTACATGACCCCTATTATACACATGCGGTCTTCACAAATACACAACAGTTGACTACGATTTGCAAATCTTTTTTTTTGAATTACTATAATTAAAGGATTAATATTAAAGGATGTTTTCAGCAGGTTTTATATATTAATTATTTTCTTGTCTCATAATTTATCTCTACGTTTAACCTATCTGGTAGATCAAGTAGGGATGATGATTGATAGCAGTTATTAGCACCCGGAGATGTCAAAGTTAATATTCTTTAAGAAAAAGAAAAGGTTGCCCTAGAGGGTTGATAAAGATATATATGTGTGTGTATAGAGTCCGTATAATAAATATCCACACAACAACAAGGATTCTAAAGATTCAAACTGCCGGCTCTAATTACTGAATTAAAATAGTTGGTCAAAAAAAATTACTGAATTAAAATATATATGTGGCCAGGGCCCAGAAATGATTGCATCCGTTGGACACGGATTTAGGGCTATAGGAGAGAAGAATATAGGGAATTTATGATGTGCCCTACAAAGTTTAAGTACTAAAAGGTTGGTAAAGGGCACCGACATGCCCATAAAACGAAGTTGGTTGGATTGAGGATTAAAGTAAACTATATACTCATTCGATACACACACATCAACAGAAGAAGGAACAGTGGAATTGCATACTTATGGTGTCTCACTTAAACAACCACAATAATAACAGTAACTGTCAACAACAGAAAGAAACTGATTTGAAATGGTTTATTACTGTTGTACTGTGTACAATGCAATTCTAATTTTACCGTTCCACGTAGAGTCAGATAGTGGACGAAGAAATTAATGTTTACTGTTGGTTCGTAAGCATGCTCCTATGACCCATCATTCCATCATCTAAATCGAAGCAACAAAGTAACAGAAGAGCAAATTTTGCTGTCTGATGCACATGAAGTAATAAATTAAAGGTATGTCACTGGATTGATAGGTACGTAGCTAATATGTATCACTTTAAGAGCTTTCCATGGCGGACAGATCATGAGCTTCCCTAACTATATCATCATTTCAGCTTTGGTTTCAGTTCAAGAAGTTGTAAAGTGCAGAGTAAGATGAAGTCACACTTCGGTTAATAAATGAAAGATATTAGAATATATTAACTCTCACGTCAAATGAATTAAGGGTATGTAACTTTGAGATGAGTCCTAACAAATTGGTCTAAGATATATAAATATACGTTCAGGTCATATGAGCTTGCTTCGTATATATGTTAAGTTGGATCAAACTTAATTAGTATCTAACTTGGTCTACGTACGTTTGAATCTCTGTTGAGGAATAAATGCTGTCAGTAGTCACTAATTTCTCTCAAACAATTGTCCCACTCAGAAAAATATAATTTATCATTACATCATAAAGCCACAACCATATAACTTAATCTCACACGTTAACCTTCGTCTTCCATCTCAGAGGCCATCGAGAAGGTCATAATTAGGTTGCATGGTGGTTACTGTGTCAACGCAATAAACTCTAGCCTAGGGTTTGATTTAATTTCCAACACTTTTGCTTTAAGACATTGGAATAAAGACTTTACAAGTTTGAAATCATTCATCACGAGACCCACTTGGAAATTGTAGGTTTCGTTGATTTAATAATCACTGCCCACTTGATTGTTTCCGAAGAATTAGAGATCCTTTTTGACATTTGCGATCCTAATAATACAATCATTAATGGTTAGTGGTGCTAATGCTAAAGCCACTTCCAAGAGCACTTTTACCGTCCTTGGTTTAAAGTGATTATTCTTCCATCATATTTGGATTATGGTAACTATCAGTCCTTGAAAATTTATTACTCTCTGCATTTGGCTGGCACTTGAAAAGTGTCTTTACGTTAATCTTTATCTTGAGACATGAAAGATACTTTGCATATGTAATTTCTAATATTTGTAGCTGCTGATATTAAACATGACTATTTTAGGTTTTAACCATGATATCACTGAATTAGTGGTTTTAGTTTAGATCTTCCATGGAGCTAGTGATGATCAGCTCTTGGTACCCATCACTTTGCTTAGCACCTAAACTATTTCCGTTGTGCGTGTTTGACTTAAAACCCAAATAACAAGAATTTAGACAAAGAACTTCCCTCCACTGAAACAGATTAAAAAAAAACGATATCACGTTGCAAGATCAAAGGGCTTCGTTTGCTAACCAGCAGACACAAGTTATAGGCGGAAGAGATTGCAAGGAAACGAAATGAACATAATTTTTTTTTAACTATTCTATATATATATATACACCCTCGAATCTTGTCTATACAGTTAATTCATACAAACAAAAATGCCAAACTTTTTCAAGGAGCGGGATAATTTTATGACCAACGGCCCCAAGACTAGGAATATAATTAAACTCTTGTATTTACAAGATGCACAACACACAAACAGATATAAACACACACACCTATATGGACACACACGTAGTTGAAAGTGAGGCTTGGATTGAGACAGCTATATGCTAGCGGTCAGCAGGTAGTGAGTCATTGGCTTGAAAGACTTGTGAGGCAGTCAACAGCAGCATCATAGTTAAAGAAGCCCATGAACCAAAATTCCTGGTTGTCGGCAGAGACTAGCTGTATGTACTTTTCAGCTGGATTATAGCTGTTTGATGAAGGAAACACTCCTTTAAGCTCATGTAGTGGTATGACTACCTATATCATCCGTTACATTACAAGTGAGCTAATAACATATACAAATATATACACACTAGATAGAGCTGTTTGAAGGCTAGATAAAAGAGGTAGAGAAACACCAAGAGGACACACAATGACGTTATTAAACAGTACTTTTTAGTTAATAATCTAAAGGATTTTGGACGTTGCACTACCAGAAAAATGTCATTTAGCGACAGAAAATCTCTCGTTAAATGGCTATTTTCCATCGCTAAAACGAGAATCGCTAAATGGAAATTTTCTGATGAACAATAGCCATTTAACGATGCATTTTTCCGTCGCTAAATGATATTTTTCTGGTAGTGATGTAGCCAACCATACCTAGTTAATTAATCCAATTGAACAAGAGAAAGCTAACTAACATTGTTGAGTGGACAAAGATTGCATAGTTCTTAGTGCCCCATTAGAAGAAAAATCATAAGAGCTGCTACTTTTTAAGCATCTCATGTAGAAACGGAGAAAACTCTCATTAGTTGGTCACTCTGATCTGACAAACCAATTAGGAGTACCAGAAAACATGTCTTCTCAGTAATTCTAAATTAAACAAAACGCGAAGCCTCCCCTTCAGTACCCCGAAGGAAAAGCAGATATCACTTAGTCATCGTATTTATGCCTCACTATCTTAAATGATTGGAATATCAAATTTTATTAATTCAATTTCTCTGCTTAACGAATCCCCCCCCCCCACAAAAAAAAAAGCTATATGCCATGATCAAAGTTTGTCTTTACTGCGGATATCTATAATTAAATTCTTAGACACATGGAAATTGCCATTGCCGTTCTTAAATTAAAACACAGACAAATGAGTTACTGCAGCCCAAGGTTCGAACATCACAATCAAAAGAGTAACAAGAAGATAGTGAAACTATTAGGGCCCAATGAATTAGAGTAATTCCAAATAAGCTGCCAACAGTAAACTGACATATATATATAGAGGAGTACACACCTTAACACTTTGCGAAGATGCATTAGAGGAGAAGAGTGCCAAATATGTCACGTTAATTAATAAAAATATTGCATGTGTCACTCTCCAACTAGACCAATGGCTCGGCTATATATATATAACGAAGATCGCATGGAGATGAATAGAAATTAAAAAAGCAGGTGCACAACTTGTTATCCTCCCACACACAACAGAAAAACTTCAACGAACTTGAGATTTAAGAGAGGAGTTATTCCAGCTGGAAATATAAAATTATGCCCACAAAATTCTCAAGGAATAGAACTTTAACCACTAGCATGCATGGATCTTAGGGTATTACGTATGTACCTTGTAATGACTCCATTCTGTTTCTGAATCATCTTGATAGGAAAGAGGACTGTCACTACAATATGCAATCTTTTCAGTGGATATATATAAAACTCCCATTACTGGACCAACCGATGTGGATGCGTAACATGCATATGCTTTCACAACCCGTTCCCCAGGAACTGACTCAAAAGTTTGTCGGAAGATATTTTCATGGCCCCCTTCTGCAAGTATCTTCGTTCCTCGGGCAATTCTACCCACAGCAGCTTCAGTAAAACTTGGGTTTGTTCTAACTTAACACATGATTAAAACAAACCACTTAAGTAATGTGATGTAGAAGTAGATTCAAGACCAAAGAAAATGAATAGTAGAGAATTTATATATATAGAAGATGCATTAAAAGCAATGATGATGAAAAAAGGAATAAGGGAAAAGATTGTTCTCAACAGCATCTTTTAGAACAAAAGTTTTAATATTTCTAAAGAAAACTGTCAAAGCGGTCTTGAACCTTTTGATCACATTATATAAGCCGGCCGCAAAAGTAAAACGTAAGAACAACCTTAGTTCTGAAAACTCTTTGTTTAGGATGGTGCTTCAATATTGTTGATACTGACTTTTCTCGAAGAAGAAAGGAATACCACTATGATTCCATGAATATTATTACAGGAGCAACAAGAAATAAAATAATGAGAGGGGAAAACAGAACGGAAGAAAACTAACATACAGTGAACCCAAGTGTTTTCGGCCAGGGTCTCTGCCTTCTTAGTTGCTTCTCCCACCCTCCTCCCCCATCTTCCTAGTACGTTCCGAACGGTCTCCAACTTGTCTGATCATAATAATATAAGCCATAACATATTCTCACAAGTGCGAATTCGTATGGATATAAGATAAAATACTGACCATGTACCGTGAAGGAGGGTGAGAACAAGGAGGAAGAATGAAAATATCGAGGCGATTCTCGTGGAGACACCACGAAGATGGATTCCTGAACCAATTCGGGGTTCCAACGAACAGATTTCTCAGTGACAACACCGGCCGACACAGAGCGTGCCAATGATAGCCTCGTCGGAGGCTGCGATTCCGATTCCTGCGCTAAACTCGTTGCTACGTTTACATCTCGATTTGGTGCATGGCCAGAATCTTCTGAAACAGAATTACTCTGTTGGGGATCATGAGCCTTGGATTGGACGTTGTGTTCGGTTCTCTGATTCGACTGTTCCATTCTCTTTCAGATCAGAGTTGGAAAATGGTGGTGCGTAAGGTCGCTGAAATGCAACGTATAACTTAATCTTAATTTGAAGGTTTCATCATTTTTTGAGATTGAAATGGAGGAAAGCGTTTGTGTGTGTGGTTGAGGCTAGAGAAAGAAGGAAAGAATAGTCATTGAACGTAAAATGCAGAAGGTGACTTTCCCTTTATTTTAAGCCCGAAGAAGATGGAGACTTCGCAAATTTGCATGATTCTATTCTCATTCTCGGCTTCTGGTTCTGGCTCTGCATATTCTTTGCTTCAAGGTAGTTGAGGGCTCCTTTGTAATTTTACTCTTTTTTTCTTGTGGAAATGTCCCATTTTATCTAACCAAAAAAAAAAATATCATCACTGGGCGGGAAAAGGCTTGGGTAAGGCCCAAAGGTCCAAATTGAAGAGGCCTATCAAAAGATTTTAGAGAGACGTACTTATTTACCATGGCATCGACAGGATTAAAATGCCAGCAGGTTCCAATAGTTGTCAGCTTTTGCCAGCCCGTGCCTCGAAGCCAAAATATAAAGAAAACCCGAGAGAAAGACTTTCCACTCCGCTCCAATTTTTTTTTGATACAAAAGAGAGCATGAAAGCTCAACGGAGAACACGAGAACACACAGAACGGGGATCTAATCCCAACAAATCATTAGAGTACAAGCCCTGCAGATGATGCGGGCACGAGAGAAAAAACGAGGAGGTGGAAATAGCCTCCTTAGCAAGAGCATCCGCTAACTGATTAGTGTCCCTAGACATATGCTGGATGACCACACTCCAGTCTCTAGACATGAGATCTCTGATTTCTGTGAATAAAAGGCCAGAGTGAACATTGCTACACTCCGCATTAAGCCTGTCGACCAAAAACTCAGCATCGGATTCAATAATGATCCTTTTAAATCCATAGTCAGAAGCCAACTGGAGACCCTTCCAAATAGCCCATTCCTCCGCCTCATGAGGAGCCCAAAGCCCCAATGGCTTAGCAAATCCCACGATCCAGGATCCCGTATGGTCTCTGATCACCCCACCACAACCAGCCTTTCGAGACA